>JAODAL010026287.1:0-57029 GCA_025379985.1 Phyllomedusa bahiana
TTTTAGCTTACAATTGCGTGTTTTTTCTACGCCACACAACAAGAGATACGTTGAATAACCCCTTTTCTTGTGAATTAGGCAAGGAAAAAATTTTTATATTTTGGGGTTGAAAAAGACTTTTTTGTCACACACCCGCAAAACAACCCTTTAATAACCCTGGATGTAAAAACCCAAAGAATTAGCCCCACAAAAATACTTTGTACGTGTTACAATTGGTGTTTTTTTACGCCCACACAACAAAAGAAAAGTTAATTAACCTTTGTTTTTGAAATTTGGCTACAAAAAATTTATAAAAATTTTGGGGTTTAAAAAGACGGGTTTTTTTTGTCACACACCCCGCAAAACAAGCTTAATTTACCCCTTGGGTTAAATTTCCCAAAGAATTTTTGCCCCCCAAAAAAGTACTTTTTTGGGTTACAATTGGTGTTTTTCTACCCACACAAAAAGGGGTAAAGTTGTAATTAACCTTTTGCTTGTGAATTAGGCTACAGGAAAAAATTTTTTTTATTTTTGGGGTTGAAAAAAACTTTTTTTTGTCAGCACACCGCAAAAAAAGCTTTAATTAACCCCTGGATGTAAAATTTCGCCAAAAATTGAGCCCACAAATATAGCTTTTTTGCTGTTACAATTGCGTGTTTTTTTGCCACACAACAAGAGATACAGTTGTAATTAACCTTGCTTGAATTAGGCTACAGGAAAAATTTATATATTTAGGCGTTGAAAAAGACGATTATTTTTTGTCAGCCACCAGCAAAACAGCGCTTAAATTAACCCCTGGATGGTAAATTGCACCAAAGACTTGCGCCCCACAAACTAGTACTTTGTAGCGTTTACAATTGCGTGTTTTCTACAGCCACACAACAAGAGATACAAGTTGTAATTACCTTTGCTAGTTAATTAGCTACCAGAAAAATGTATTTATTTTAGCGTTGAAAAAGGACGGTTATATTGTCAGCACACCAGCCAAACAACACTTAAATAACCCTCTCTGGATTGGTGTTTTAGTTGTTGTTTATGGGTTGAATGTAACTTGTGCGCCAAAGAATAGAGCCCCACAAACTATTACTTTTTTAGCATGTTACAAATTCGTGTTTCTAAGCCACACCACCAGAGATACAGTTGTAATTAACCTTGCTGTGAATAAGGCTACCGGAAAAATTTATATATTTTTGGCCGATGAAAAGATGGTGTTATTTTTGTCAGGCACATCAGCAAAACAACGCTTAATAACCCCTGGATTGTAAATTGCCGCCAAAGAATTGTGTCCACATCAAACTAGTACTTTGTAGGCGTTTTTAACAATTTGCGTGGTTTTCTACGCCACACAACAATAGATACAGTTGTAATTAACCCTTGCTTGTGAATCAGCGCAACAGGAAAAATTATATATAGTTTGGCGATGAAAAAGACATTTTATTTTTGTCATCACACCAGCAAAACATCGATTAATAAACACCCTGGGATGTAAATTGCTCCAAAGAATTGAGCCGCACAAACTAGTAGCTTTTGTAGCGTGTTACAATTGCATGTTTTCTAACGCCACACCTCAAGAGATACAGATTTGAAAGTTAACCTTTGCATTGATTTAGGGCTACAGGAAAAATGTATATATTTTGGCGTTTGAAAAAAGACTGTTTATTTTTGTCAGCACACCAGTAAAACAATGCGTAAATAACCCCTGAAGTAAATTGCACCAAAGAAATGAGCCCCCACTAAACTAGTAGCTTGGTAGCTGCTACAATTGCTTGTTTTCTACAGCCACAACAACAAGAGATACAGTTTGATAATTAACCTTTGCTTGTGAATTAGGGCTACAGGAAAAAATGTATATTTTTTGGCGTTGAAAAAGACTGTTTATTTTTGTCAGCACACCACAAAACAATAGCATTCATTAACCCCTGGATGTAAATTGCACCATAGAATTGAATCCCCAACAAACTATAGCTTTGTAGTGTGTAACAATTGCGTGTTTACTACGCCACACAACAAGAATACAGTTGTAATTCATCTTTTCTGTGATGTTAGGCTTACAGAAAAATTATAATATTATTTGGCGTTGAAAAAGACTGTTCTTGGGTCGAGCACCCAGCAAAACAACGCTTAATTAACCCCTGGATTGTATTGTCGCCAAAGAATATGAGCCCCACAAAATAGTAGCTTTGTAGCGTGTTATACAATTCGTGTTTTCTACGCCACACAACAAGAGATATCAGTTAGAAATTATACCTTTGCTTGTGATTAGGCTAAGCAGGAAAAAATTTATATATTTTGGCGTTGAAAAAAGTACTGGTTTATTTTTGTCAGCACACCAGCAAAACAATGCTTAATTAACCCTGGATGTAAATTGCGCCAAAGAATTGAGTCCGCACAAACTAGTAGCTTTGTAGCGTTTTACCAATTAGCTTTATTCTACGTCCCACAACAACAAGAGATACAAGTTTAAATTAACCTTTGCTTGTAATTTTAGGCTACAGGAAAAAATTTATATATTTTGGCGTTGGAAAAAAGACTGTTATTTTGTCATCACACCAGCAAAACAACGCTTAATTTAACCCCTGGATGTAATTGGCGCAAAGTAATTGAGCCGCACAAACTAGTACTTTGTAGCGTGTACAATTGCATGTTTTCTACGCCACACAACAGAGATACAGTTGTAATTAACCTTTGCTTGTGAATTAGGACAGGAAAAAATTTATATATTTTGGCGTTGAAAAAGACGGTTTATTTTTCAGCACACCCAGCAAAACAACGCTTAATAACCCCCTGCATGAAAATTGCCCCAAAGAATTGACCCCGCACAAAGTGTGCTTTGTAGCGTGTTTAAAATTGCGTGTTTTCTACCCCGACAACAAGAGATACAGTTGTAATTAACCTTTGCTTGTAAATTGGCACAGGAAAAATTTATATATTTTGGCATTGAAAAAGACGGTTTATTTTTGTAGCAACCAAAAAAAAACGCTTAATTAACCCCCTGGATGTAAATTGCGCAAAAAATTTGGGCCCAAAACAAAGTGCTTTGAGCGTGTTACAATTTGCGTGTTTTTTACGCCACACAAAAAAAATACAGTTGTAATTAAACCTTTGCTTGTAAATTAGGTACGGGAAAAAATTTATATTTTTGGTGTTAAAAAAAAGACGGTTCGGGGGGTCACACCCCCAGCAAAAAAAGTTTTAATTAAACCCCCGGGATGAAAATTGCCCCCAAGAATTGAGCCGCACAAACGTACTTTGTAGCTGTTACAATTGGTTTTTCTACCCACCCAAACAAGAGATCATTTTTGTAATTAACCTTTGTTGTGAATTAGGTCAAAAAAAATTTATATATTTTGGCGTTGAAAAAGGGGTTTTTGGGGGTCAGACACCAGCAAAACAACGCAAATTAACCCTGGTGTAAATTCGCCAAAAGAATTAGCCGCAAAAAACTAGTAGCTTTGTATCGTGTTACAAATTGCGTTTTTTTCTAGCCAAAAAAGAGATACATGTAATTAACCTTTGCTTTGGATTTAGGCACAAAAAATTTTATTTTTGGCTTTGAAAAAGACGGTTTCTTGGGGTCGCCACCAGAAAAACAACGCTTAATTAACCCCGGATGAAAAATTGGCCAAAAGATTAGCCCCAAAAAAATGTAGCTTTGTAGCGTTTTACAATTGCGTGTTTTCTACCCCCAAAACAAGAATACAGTTGAAAATTAAACCTTTGTTGTGAATTGGCTAAAAGAAAAATTTATATTTTTTTGGCGTTGAAAAAGACGGTTTTTTTGGGGTAACACCACAAAACAACGCTAATTAACCCCTGGATGTAAATTGCGCAATGAATTGAGCACCCAAAAAAAGAGTGGTATTTTTTATTAAAAAAAAGCGTTTCTTTAAATTTAAAACAACGGAAGGGTTTAGACCCCACTTGGATATTGAATGAAATTCCCGCTGAGGGGACGCACACTGGATTTCAGATCCTTTTACCCAAAAAAATTTGACATAGAACTTTTAGAGAACGTCTCTGAGACAAGCTGAGACCCCCACAAAATTTGTATATAAAAAACAATTCTTCAGTAAGAGCTATCGCTGGGCAGCACCTTCCCCGATGGCACAGTGAGAGGGGTGTGAGCCCCCGGCGTCGCCCCGGATTATATAGGCTGACGTCACAGAATCCCCGGTCTTGATTGGTTCATCTTGCATGTCATGCAGGGGTCTGCCCTTCTTCCTCCCCGAGTGCTTTTCCCCCTGTAGGCCATGTGCTCGCACCCTTTTATCAATCAAAAGCCATTCGTTCACCCGAAAATACCCCCCGTTCGACTTGTTTCCGACCGAAAATTTTTCCCGAAATTCCCAAAAATTCCACTTCGTTAGAATCGATTTGCCCATCTCTAATTATTTTATATAAATACATTCTAATAAACCCCTACAATGGCACAGTTGTTTTAATGGAATTGTGGTTTTTTGCCTTTTGCCTGCTAGAGGACCCACCCCGACCCACTTTATTCCCTTTTAACTGACGATTTTTTTAGATTTTGTCTCTCCATTTTGAAGTGTACCTTAAAAAAAATACAGACCTCTCCTTTCTTTGAGGTGGGAAAAAACTTGAAAAATCCCCAATGATAAAAAACTTTTTTAAAACCCACCGTATGTTATTGTGAAGCAATAGATCTGTGCCTGTGTGGCACTGTAAAGTCATGAATATTTGGCTTCCCTAATTTTTAACCTAAATCTATTATTTTTCAACCCATGACCCTTTTAGCTCTTTTTCTCTAAAATCTTCATTGGGGGTTTTTGAAGCAAAAAAAACCGAGCAGTCAGATTACGAGAAAGGGCATATTTTAAAAATTTACACGTACTTGATCCTTTTTCATATATGGATGAACAGTATATAATGTTCCTCAAACAGTGGTTCAGGAAACTGGGCCCCCTGTTTGTGCCTCTCCAACTTCTCATTTTAAGATTAAAGTTTACCTATATACCCGAGAAAAAGCCAGTTTTTCAGCAAAAAAAAATGTCTAAAAAACCCTTTCTTGGCTTATCTAAATCACTGCACACCGGCCTCGATGGCCCAAGTCCCGGGGGGCCCTTCAGCTAATCACTCTCGGGGCCCCAAATAACTGGGGGGCCGAGTACACCGACAGCACCTGGGCACTGCGGTGGCCCGGGCGCTGTCGGCTACTCTTCACTTGTATGCGACCCCCGAGCGCATAAAAGTGAAGAATCCACTGCGGAGGGGGAGAGCGAGGCCCCCTTTCCGCGTGGTCCGGGCAAAAGCAGACCGGGGCTGCCCGGATTTTTCCACACACATGGTGTGGGGCCGGCCTGTGAAAACCCCCCGCCTGTGCCGAAAGACGGAGCAAGAGGGAGCGAGGGAAAGAGTTTTTTTTTTTTTTTTTAAAACCCCTCCTATACCTGCCTTAAAACCCGCTTAGGGGGACCTATAATGCCTTAACCAACTGGGGGGGACTTAACTGCCTATAGCTTGCCCTGGGGGGGACCTATCCCTCCTATAACGCCCTATACCTCCCTAAAAACCCTCCCTAGGGGGACCTAAAAACCTCCCTAAAACGACCATACCTGCCATGGGGAAATACCAAGATAGCCTGCCTCTGGGACATAAGCTGCCTATAACCGCCTATGAGGACCTATACCTGCCTATAATGACCAACCTGCCAAAACGACCAAACCCTGCCAAAAAACTCCTATACCCTGTTTTTGGGGACATAGACACCCTATACCACCTATAACCCCCTAGGGGGGGACATATCTTGCCTATAATTTTCATGGGGGACATTAAACTCCTATAACCTGCCTATGGGAGACATTAAACTGCCTTATATATGCCTAAAACCCTGCCTAGGGGGGCATTAAACTCCCTATACCTGCCTAAAACCTCCCTATGGAGGACAAAAATTTCCCCTATACCACCCAATATCTCCTAGGGGGGAAATTTAAACTCCCTATCCCACCTTTATCTGCCTAGGGGGGACTTTAAACTCCCTAACCTCCGGGGGGGCTTTAAAACGCCTATCCCCTCCCTAAGATATGGGGGAACACAAAGTCTATAATTTTATTGGTTTCTATTTTTATTTTTAAAAAATTCACCAGTACCGCTGCGTTTTCCCCCCAAGGTTTAACTCGAGTAATTTTTCCCGGGTTTTTACTTTTTAACTTGGAACCCAGGTCAAAATCAAATGACATCACTGCAATAGCATAGAGAAGGCCTTTGTCTTTTGGTTGTTTCTAACGAAATTTGGGTTTGAAATATGGGGGTACTAAGACAGGGACCCCTTCTACGTTTTTCTATAAAATCCTTGTTGGAAGTCAACAAGGACAACAATCATAAGTAATTAAGCATACAACTTGAGACGTGATAACACCAAATCTGAGGAAAATTATGGCAATGGAATAAATCACATTTTGATGTGAGTCATGCATGAAATGATGGATGAAACCAACAGGCCTGGAGGAAAAAAACCCCAAAATGGTTTCACCAGTGCTACTTTAAAAATTTTTAACGGGGGGGGGGGGGGGGGGGGGGGGGGGGGGGGGGGGGGGGGGGGGGGGGGGCAAAAACTGTCCTTGGCTTGTCAATATATCCTAGGGTAATAAAAATTTCTTCAGGTCTAGAGACTCATCAGGAGTATAATACAAGCATAAGGATGCCAATTACAGAAAGATGGCAGCCGCTGTGACAAAATATACAAGCAACCCATATCAATTTAGAAGTGATAAGGAAAAAACCATGAAAAAGGGCAGAGGATAATTAAATATAGGGTGGAACTGTTTGTGTAGTTGGGTGGGGATGGTTTTCATAGGGGTTTTTATATTAACATAGAAAATAGAAGTATCAGAATTAGTGTTACGATTAAATACAGAATTTATGTGTATTTTTAAACCCCCTTACCACCGGAGCATTTTTGGGCCTTCCTGACAAAACCCCATTTTTAAATCGGGCATGTGTCATTTTATGTGAGAAAAACTTTTTTGACATTTTAAAACCATCCATTTGATTCAAAATTTTTTTTTTCGGACACAGGTGTTTTTAAAGTTGTAAGACATTTTGGTCCAAAAAAGTCCTTTTTTTTTGTGAAAAATAAAAAATACTGAAAAATTGTAAAAATTTACCTTTTTGAGACTTCAAAAATTTCTCATGTAAGGACGATACTCCACTTATAACTACATCACCTTTCACTGAGGTTTGGGATAATTTTTTTTAAAATTTTCTTATACTTTGTGGGGTTTTTAAAAATTTTGAGTAATTTCACTTTTTAAGAAAATTTGCAATGACATTTTTTTTTGGGACAGCCCGTTCTGCTGGGTTTGATTGGGCCCGTAGTTAATACCCCCCATTAATGCTTCCCCTAAGAAACCACCCCTTAAAGTATTCAAAAAAGCATTAAAGGGAAAATTTTTTGCCCATTTAAATGTTTCACGGGAATTATAGCAAATTTGGGGTGAAATTTCGAATTTTCCCCGTTTTTGCAATTTTCAATTTTTTATCCATTATTCAAAAAACACGGTAGATTTACCTTGGGAATTGGCTCAACCCCAAGCCCAGGTAGGAGGGGCACCCACCAACTGTTTTTGGTCTCCTTTTTCATTTTGATTTTTTAGGGGCCATTTTAGGTTTTCGACACCCTTTGGTGAAGAATTTTTTCCCCAACAATCGCAATTTTAGTGAAAATTTTTACAAAAAATCCGGGGAAAAAAAAACACCCCAAATTTTGTGACACAATTTCTTTCCCTGTTTTTCATACCCTTTAAGGAAAAAAGCTGATGGTGCTGGCAGGGTGTATAAGGGAGGGAGCGTTATTTGGCTTTTGGAACTCAGATTTTGGTGGATGTCATGTTGCCTTTGCAAACCCCCAAAGTATCAGAACAGAGGAAATCTTCCATAAGTCACCCCATTTTGGATTCAACATCCCTCATGGATCTCATCTAGGGGTGTATTGTGCATTTTGGGCACACGGGTGTTCAATAGTTTGTTTTAGCATTGGCCAGAAAATGGGGGAGTGGGTGGGGAAGCGTTCCATTTCTGTTTTTTGGGGTTTTTTTTAGCATTCGCTGTGCGAATAAATAAGATAACTTTTCCTGTGGGCAATACAATTTACAATGATATAAAATTTTTTAAACATTTTTTTAAAAATAGTTTTATGTTTCCTATTCTACACCAAACTTTTTTTTTTTCGCATCGACTATTAAAGCTTTTTTTGTGGGAGAGTTAACATTTTTTTTGGTACCATCAAGAGTCATTTGCGGGTTTTATTATTTTTTTATTAAAGATTTTTAGAGGCGTTTGAACAAAATAACAAACTGGTAGTGTTTTTTTTTTTTTTTATTTTAACAGCGGTAAACCTGCGGTATTTAAAAGGCAAACCTATCTTTACTCGCAGGGCGATAAATTACAGCAATAAACCAATTGTATTTTTTTCATTTTTGTGCTTTTACAGAAAAAAACACTTTTTTTTAAAAGGAAAAACACGTTTTTCATCACCATAGTCGAAAGCCATAAAATTTTTTTTTTTTTGTAAGAGATGTGAAAGGGGCTTGTTTTTTAGGATGAATTGACATTTTTATTGGTATCATGTTTTTGGGGACAAGGCTTTTTGATCAGTCCTAAATCCATTTTTGGAAGGCAGGATGAAGAAAATACTGAAATCCTGGTGGTAGTGTTTTTTACTTTTATTTTTAAAAAAATGCCCACCGTGCATTCTGTGACAAATTTGCTTTCCCTGTGGGCGATACAATTATGGCAAAAATCAATTTAATAGTTTTTTTTTTTGCGAAGTACTTTAAAAAAAAGGTTTTTTTTTTGTTAAAAAAAATTTAGTATTGTTATCTTGTAATAGCCATAAATTTTTTTTTTTTTTTCTGTAACAAACTGTGTAAGGGCTTTTTTTTTGGGGGAACCAACTTTTCAAATTGGGACCACTTTGGGATTTATAATATTTTTTTATTCCTTTTCCCTTTTATGGTTTCGGAGACAAAAAACTAAATTTTTATTGTTTTCTTTTTTTTAAAGCCGACACCATGTGGGTAAATTAATGTGATATTTATAGGGCAGGCTGTTACGCATGCGGTGATACTAAATATGTGTACTTTATTTATTTGTTATCTTTTTTGGGACGATTGGAGTTTGTAAAGGGGAAAAGGGCGGTGTATGTGTTTTAATTTTATTTTTCATGTTTGCGTTTCACTTTTTTCACTCTTTTTCTACTTTTTTCACTTTTCCCCATAGGGGTTTGAGATTGATCTTCAAAAAAATCAACAATAGGAATCTAACAGCTTATTGCCATGGATACTGTCAATCACCCTGCCTGGCAATGCCTACAATGCATTGCCAGTCATGGTGACGTCACAAACAGCCTGGGAAGTGTTTATTGCACTCCCGGGCTGTCTGGTAGGAGACAGAAGGGGCATCTGCCGTTGCTTTACAAAAGCACGCAAGGAAGCCCCTTTTTCTGCCTGCAACTATTAAAATTGCCGAGCTAAAGGGGTTAACACCCCACTGGAGCTCACTGGATGTTTCTTTTTTAGGGGAATATTTATAGTTTTATAATTTTTTTATACCTTTGCATTTTTTCCAAAATGGGAAAAATCGGGCTTTGGAATGTTAATAAAATGCCCCCCCCCCCTCCAATAAATTGGGAAAAATATGGCCTGGAGTAAGCCCTATTGAATCAACAAGGTTTCTTTGTTTCAATAAGACCCAGTAAGAGGTGGGTCCATATTTAAATGTAAACTTTAAACCAACATATAGGAAATTAGCTAGTTTTTTTTTTTAAGTAAAGACTGATTGGCACATGTATTCTTGCAGAAGGAGGAACGTTATAAAAAGTTAGGAAATACTGGGATTGGGGGGCAGACATCTGGTATATGCAATGTTATATGCTGTGTGTGTCTCCAATGCTTGCATTGAATAAATCCCGGATATTTTTTACCTTCAACTGATTTTTAATTTGAAAACCCGATCAACATCTGAAAAGCTTTATTAAGCTACGACATTTTGCAGTGCTGGGGTCCTGGTTTCGAATACCACTATAGAAAACATCTTCAAGGAGCTAATATATTCTCTCCGTTGTTGCATGGGTTTCCATTAGTTACTGCAGTTTACCCACACTTCAAAAAACATACAAATAGGTTAATCTGGAATTTAGATTGTGAACCCCAGGGACCAATGTGGATCAATCTCTGTACAGCACTGTGGAATATAACAACACTATATATATAAATAAATAAACTAAGCATAATAGAAAATAATAGAAGGTTTTAATATTTACTCTGTTACTTTGAAAACCTTTATTTTACTTTCTAAATTAAGCTAGCCATTTTTGAAGCCATGTTGTTTCTGCATTTAACACCTTTACAGGATTACAGGATAGGGTACATGTTAGATACAAGTATGTAATTTTTTTTTTAGTCAGACTCCTGCTGATGGACTGCACATATTACTAGACCCCCTGTGATGACCTTGGGCACCTAGAAAAAAACTTGAACCTTTCACAAATAAGTAATATGAAATAAAACAGTGTTTCTTTATTGTTTTGTTATCTAGATACAACATTCAGAGTACTAGTCTGAAGTTTATCTTTGCTCAGAGTTAATCATTATTCCTATAAATCTGTTTCCTGCATGTAATAGCTAGAAAAGAAAGGCAAGCATATTACATAAGTGGCGGCTACTCTCAGTGGAGCTCAGCCAGTGTATACCAGCTATAAAGGCTCTAGTGTCAAACAAATATTCCTAATTTGTAGCGACAAGAGTTCAAAAGTACCTCTAGCATGAAAAAAGGATTTGATTATCAAAGCTTATTTGCTCCTTTGCAGACCATAGTAACAGACAAAGTTGCTATTGTGAAACGACTTAACTGATGCTTATATGCTCAAAATATTTCCCCTGCTAAATAGTTCACAATTTTCCGGAACTTCTGGATTTAACTAGTATTGATTATTTGTGAGATGCATAGCATTTTTCATGGCAGTCATATTATTGAGAAGAAAATTATTTTTTTTAAAACAAATCCTAAAACTGAGAACTTGATGATTTGTACATGTTGAAAGTGTTGTGCTTCAGATTTGGGTAAGGGTTAAATGCAAGTTGAATATCAGCAAATCAATTAGAGTTGGCTTGAACTGAATTTTGGCAAAATTTGCTGGAAAATTGTAACTAACCCCAATTAAGTCACAGTTAAGGTTGGATTTGTGATTAGGGTTGGGGTAAAGGGGTAAGGATTAGATCTAAAGGTTAGGGATAGGGTTAAAGTTTAATTTGGAGTTGGGGGTTAAGGATTACAGTTTATGGTTAGGTTTGGAGTTTCAGTTGGGCTAAGGATTAAGAGGTTATAGATATTGTCACATTTCAGATGCCTTTATTTTCAAGATGAAAAGGTAAACAGGAAAACGGACAGAAAGTCTCTGAAACATCTATGGGATTATGTGGATCTTTGGGACTGCAACTGGAAGATGTCTGACCAGACACAGCCAGGGACGTAAAGGGCAAGAACAGAGTGTTGGTATGGCTGATTAGAACAGTACAGATGGAGACACCAGGAGCACAGGAAGCGCAGATATGAACATGGGTAAACCTGGAGTGCAGGAACACATACATGGCAGAGACAATAAGACTGGAGCTTGACCAGTGGGTGGGAGGCCCTGGGAATTCTGACTTCCATACCAGCAGACGGCAGCTGCCAAGGGCCAAAGAATCTGGACTATCAAGGAACAGACACCAGTGGCCTTCGAACTAAAACAGCGTCTGACACCATGGGAGATAGGCATATTATCTATAGGATAGAAGTCAAGATATAAACCAGGAAACAGGCAAAGGTCAGAAGCGAGGGTTTGAGCACAGAACCCTAGAACTCTGCATGACAGGTGGAAGTTGCTGGGCTTTTATAGCTGCACAGAATAGATCACAAGGAGTAATCATCGCTTTGCTGGATAAAACGATGAGAAGAAAAAGCAAACCAAATTACCAGAATCAAATGGCATGATCCTGGCTGAGGGAAGGCAAGAGACCTTACAGATCGTGACAGGTTTAACCTAACGCCATGCAGTGTGGGGGCATTTGGTTGCCGTAGGTGCTTTCCACAGTCCAAAAACACATCTACGATTTTTCCCCTTGAGACTTTAATGTGATTTGTACTCAGGACATCCCAAAACCTGAATATATTTACAAGCTCAGTTCTTTCATGAATAGCAATGTTATTCATGAAAGAACAATGCTTTAAAACTCTGACTGTTCCCTAGCCAATAAGACATGTTGCCTAGACAGTCTGGCACTATGCACACTGGTTGGACAGTGTTATTGTATAGGAACACACCGTCAATAAAATAAATAGTAACATCTAGCTTGTAGCTTAGTAATTAATGAACAGAGGAATAGCTGTCACGGGGGTCGCGGGCGCCGCTACACGCCGCAGCCGCCCCCCCCCTGCCCCCAGGGGGTCCGGCGCGGGTGCCGCGGCTCCCCGCGACCATCCCCCTGCTGCCCGGGTCCTGGCGCTGGCTCACTTACCCGTCCACGATCCTGTGAACGCTGTGCCTGCCTGTCCCGGCCGCCGCACGCGTGCCCGCTGCTTAGGGCGCGCGCGACAGCTTCTCTGGATTTAAAGGGCCAGCATCCCGGTAATTGGTCTTTTGCCGGGCGCTGCTTCTATTTAAGGAACACGCCACCAGCACTCTCTGCCAGTTCGTTGGTGTGTGTTCAGTAACCTTAGAGAGTGTTGGAGTCCGTATTGATTACCCGTGTACCAGTCCGCTTGCTTACGTTTCCTGACCTTGCCTGTTTGCCGCCTGTCCTGACCGTCTGCCTGTCCCTGACCACGCCTCTGGATTACGATTTTGTACCACGCTGTACCCCGGCCACCATCGCAAGCAAGTCACATCAGGGTTAGCGGCCTGGTAGCCTCACGCCGCAGCAAGTCCATCCCGCTTTGCGGCGGGCTCTGGTGAAGACCGGGGGCTACTTAGAGTCCGCTCCCTGGCGTGGCTTAACTATCATCGCTTGCGGTGGTCCAGCGAATCCACCTCTGCATTTCAATAGCACAACACAAAGTACCAAAAAATTGCTCCAGAATTGTTATTTTATAGGGATTAGGTCACATAAGTTTTACTAAAATAACAGTGGGAGCATACCCCTTCCTCCCACTTCTCAAAAGCTGAACGAAAAAAAAATATTTAAAAAAAAGCAAGTAATGATATCTTAAGGATACATAAAGAAACAATAAGGTTGGTGTCCTCCAATTGTATCTTAATTATAGGCAACCAAATGTTGTAATGTAATGTAACCCTATTGTCCCTTATTCCAGATTCTTGTGTATCTGTGTTACTAACTTTAACACTTTAAAGCTATGTAGCCTTTTGCCTTGCTGTTAAAACCCCTCTATCAACAATATCCCTCTAACAGGCTCAGCTAGGAATAGCAGATCTGAAAAGTTAGTCACACTTGTAGAAACGCCCTCACCTCAACAGGACGTGGAAGCCTGAATCTATCTTTGAAGAGCAGGCACTAGGAAACAGCCAGATGGGAAACCCTTTTAATGTTAGAGATCCTGTACTCTTATAAAGCAACTTTAGTGATACATCTACACTACTATTTACCTATTATAATGATTCGTCCTTGCCTTTCATCATTGCTGCTCTTTCCTTTCTTCATTTATAGTCACAATCCTTGTCTAACTAAGCATATGTTAAATACTTGCAAGTCAAATGTATGTGTAAGATAGATAAAATGATTGTCTATAAAATGATGGGAGCCTCATGTAAAAAGCTGTATTGGGTGGTAAGATATGGGGCTTGAAAGTCACAAGTTCAAAACATTATTACCTTTTTACTTGTCAGTGTATTTGATAATCCATTTTCTGTTTTCTGGAGGTTGTAAAGGGGTGTTGGTAATTCTACAGCAATGCATGTTATATCTGCTTTGCTATTCCTAGCTGATTCTGTTATAGTGGCATGAGTGCAGGAGGTTTGTAAACTGTAGTGAACAAGGCCACAGAGCTCTAAAGGGTTAAAGTTTGCCCGTAACATAAATAAACAAGCCTCTACATTGTAAATTACACTCAGCAAGGATTGAGTTCCCATGGTCAGACAGGGCAGCTGGGGCAATGAAAGCAGAGACAGATGGTTAAGGAACTTATCCTAGGGAAACTTGTGTAAACAAACAGGAGATACAACCTTCTCTATCTCCTAAACAAAGCAAAATTAGAACAGCAATGCTTTTGATAATAGTCATTGTTTACCTTTGCTTACATGTTTGAAGCTAATTATTTTGGTGACAAAACTCCTTTAACCCCTTCCCGACATAGGATGTACCCATATGTCATTGCGACATGGGACCAGCGGTAAATTACCACTGGCCTCATGGCACATCACCCGCACCCGGAGTGAGCTCCGGCCTCGGGTGATTAACCATTTGCTATCACCACCTATCATGGTCACGATAGCGAAGTTGCAGGCATGCGGAGCCAGCTTCTTCTGCCTGCGATCAGCACAGTAAGCGGTGCTCATCGCCGCTCACTGGACTCCTACCTGACAGCCCGGATGCTTAACTAAAGCAAACCTGAAATGGTGCCTATATAAAGTTGTAATGACAATGAGACCCCAGAGCTCCTCCTACTCTGAGGCTTGTGGTTGAGCCAAGTAGTGCACTAGGGCCACATATGAGATATCTCTGAAAACTTCAGAATCTGGTGAATCAATATTAAGTTGCATTTCCCTGGTCTCATTTACTGTGTTCTTGTGAAGAATGGATAAAAATTTAAGATCTATAAAAAAAAGTGACATTTTGAAATTTCACCTCCACTTTGATTTAATTTCTGTGAAACAACTAAAGGGTTGACAAACTTCCTAAATGATGTTTTGAATACTTTAAGGAGTGTCGTTTCTTAAATGAAGTCATCTATGGGGGTATCTAACATACAGGCTAATCAAAGCCACATAATAATAAAAAAAAAACTGTTATAATGCAAATTTTCTTGAAAATGTGAAAATTACTATTAAATTTCTAAGCTCCCTAATGTCGTTAAAAAACATTTAAAAAATGACGACAACCTTCAGTAGACATGGTAGATGCTAGTTGTAAACTATTTTGAGTGGAATAACTATCTCTTACACACAGACATTTTTGAAGTTTGAAAATGGTAAATTTTTCTAATTTTTCACGATATTTTGATATTTTCCACAAATAAACTAGGACTTTTTGGACCAAAATTTCTTAGTAACTTAAAGCACAATGTGTGATAAGAAAACATCTGATTTACATGGATAGGTTAAAGTGTCAAAGTTATTCTCACATACACTGACACATGTCAGATTTCAACAATTGGGCTCTGTCAGAGAGGTCAAAACTGGCTTTGGCGGTAAGGGGTTAAGTAAGTCGAAACATGATAAACCTGATAAAGGGTAGACATACTAACAAATTACCTACCGTCCAGACTTGAAAGACATACAGCATTGTATAAATATATATTTTATTGCTCAAATGGGTTATCTCACCATGCTGTTTCACAAAGTAGCAGTCAGCTTCAGACTCACACTTTCTGGTCAGGCTGTTAAAGGTTCTACATATCAGCTCTACTATTCATAGCTATTCCTATTGCATTGACATGACTGCTGGATGTTTATAATCTGTAGTGTGCAAGGCTACATAGCTCTAAGGATAAACCTTGTCATTAATATAGACAAACAAGGTCATGAGATAAAATTCAGTAGGAAGTAACTCACCATGGTCGAAAGGCAACTTGGAGCAATGAGAAAGGAGAGTAATCTGAGAGAGATTGTCAGTGACCAGGAGAAACTTGTGTACACAAGACACAGAAAAAAATCTAATTTATCTCCTGAGCAAAGCAAAATCAAAACAGCGATATATTTGCTAATAGTCTTTACTTATCTTTTCCTAAATGTTAAATGCTAATCTTTGTGGTGAGAAAACCCCTTTAAATTAGCACAGAGAGCTCAGGCAGCCAGTTGCACACAGCTCAAGGGAGAGTGATCACAGAAAGTGCAGAACAGCGAATCACAGCACAGGAGGCATGTCCTGACCAGAGGATGAACCAAATGCAGGCAGCCAGTCACAGCAAAGGGGTTGTGGCCTGACCTCAGACTGTAGAATTAGCTCTAGACACACACAAATTAGCTAATAGCTGCTATACTAAATGATTTATATAATACAAACCAATTGCAATTTTACTGTCCCCATCATTACAGATATGATGTTTGTAGCAAGAAAACTCCTTTAAAACTGTATCTAACACATATTTTGTGGAGCCAATTTTACATAAGCTTGATAAGGGCACATTTCTGCTTCCTCATTACAATTATGAATCCTGACCTGATCACAGCTCTGAAGGTAAGCTCTAACAGCAATTTTAGGTCTTTATGTTGCTGTTAGTTAAGGCGTCAGATCTGTGGGCAGGCCAGGATTTGAAACCCTTATATTGACACAAAATGTGCCTATATTGTGTTTCTGTGCCTATATTGTGTTGGTCTGAGCTATGTTTTTCTATTAATAGTATTTCTTAGGACTGCAGTTTAACTTTTGAAATTGTCCCAAAAAGCAGTTTAATAAGAAATTAATTTCTTCTACATCTGTCTATGCAGATTATCTCCAGGTTCTGCATCTTTTAATTTCTTTCTCATTATCTCATTACTTACTTTAGTTTTAATTTCTGATCTATCAGATGTTATTGCAATATAACTAATTTCAAGTCTTTTTCCAGTTCAAGATATTTCACATGTGTTTTCTTCTCTAGTCATATCTGTTAGCTTTTATAATACAGTATTTAAATTTAAAATATATACAGTGATATTCAATTATTTTCCATTTCAAATCAATTCTATAAACTTATTTGTTGAACTTTTTTGCACTGCTCTGTACTGTAACATCCATCCTGCCTAATCCTTGTGTTGCATAGAATATTGTAGAAAATTAGTTGATGGCATTTTTATTACATCAGCAGATTAGTTCTGCTATAGTTGTCTGTTTGTAGAATTATTGTATGTTTATAATAAAATGGCAAAAAATGTAAAAAATCCATTAAATTGATTATAAAAGTAGTCGCAATGGTAAGTGCTGAAATGTCTATTGCCACTCTTCCCTATAATTTTACTATCTATTTTAATTACTTTAATATGTACCACATACTGTTTGAAGCTTAAAATAGAACACCAGTTTAGAGAACAGGAGACCTAGTTATGGATACATTTACATATTTCTCACAATGACAAATCCACATCACAAATCCACATTAAGATCGGCATATAGTGGATGCCATTTTTCATTGGTTGCACTCAAAAAAGTAAAACAAAATAATAAATGACTGCTGGAGAGTTCTCTGCAGGTTGTAATACATGCATTTTACCTTCTTCACTGTAGATGTTAAAAAATAAATGAAATAAAGGAGCCTCATACTTAGCAGGGGACTTGCATTCTGATCTTTAGACTCCCTAAAGTGGAACCAAGAACTCTTAACCATTTTGTGTGTTTACAATTGTTGTGCTATAAGTTCTCAGTGAAATATCCATTTAAGGTTTACTGTGGCCCTTGGAAGAGGTACAATATACAATGTTTTCACTGGACCAGAAAAGATTATGCACCCCAGGATTAAAGATACTAAAGAAGATTTATAATTGTTATGTAGTTGCATAGTTTGTAAGGCAGAAAAAAGACATAATTAGTAATAACTATTATAAAAATGGTAACAATTAGTAGTCTAATACTCACATCTCTTAAACAGGTATGAGCTGACCAGCTGGATGGACAGACATCATAGGATATCTTGCCACACATCCAACGTTCCATCTTATTTAAGGGATGTGAGTATCAGACTGTTTGTCTGTCACATATCATTTCAGTTAAATATAGCCAAATTACTAGAATTTTGCGATAAAATCTCCCTGTTTTATGTCAGGATCCCATAACTGCCAATATCCTGAATGAACGGTTACGTTGTGTTTCCAGACGGGGTAGATCTTTGAGATAACTTTTGTCACCAAGTCTATACATCGGTAATTTCCCTGGTAATTCTTGGCGAATACTAAGGGCAACTATAAATGCGGGGGTGCTTGATGCAGTATGTGCAACTATACTAAGAAGATCACAACATTTAAATCTTGTCATGGAGATGTAACCTATGAAATAAATGACTTCAGTAACTGTGACACCAATTTGGTGGATTACATCATTCAGTGTCAGAAAATCACATTGTATAAATTATATAGATTTATTTGCATTTTGCTGAGAGAAATAAGTATTTGATCCCCTACCAACCAATCAGAATTCTGGCTCCTACAAACCAGTTAGACACTCCTAATAAACTGCATTAAAGCCAGTTGTCTTAAATAGTCACCTTTATAAAAGACTCCTGTCCACAGACTCGATTAATTAGTCAGACTCTAACCTCTACAACATGGGCAAGACCATGACTGCCTATAACTACCTATAGGGACATGACTGCCTATAACTACCTATGGGGACATGACTGCCTATAACTACCTATGGGGGCATGATTGCCTTTAACTACCTATGGGGACATGACTGCCTATAACTACCTATGGGGACATGACTCTGCCTTTAACTACCTATGGGGACATGACTGCCTATAACTACCTATGGGAACATGACTCTGCCTATAACTACCTATGGGGACATGATTCTGCCTATAGCTACCTATGGGGACATAAACCTGCCTATAACTACTTATAGGGACATAAGCCTGTCAAATAACTGCCTATGGGATCATAAACCTGCCTATAACTACCTATAGGGGACATATACCTGCCTCTGTAATTTTATTGGTATCTATTTTTATTTTTGAAATTTACCAGTAGCCACTGGATTTTCCACCCTAGGCTTATACTCGAGTCAATAAGTTTTCCTGTATTTTTGTGGCAAAAGTAGGTGCCTCGGCTTATACTCGGGTCGGCTTATACTCGAGTATATACGGTATCTAAACTTCATCTTCATTCTATGGAACATTGTCAATGAAATTGTGGTACACAGTGAAAGACAATGGCATATATACACTTTACAGTGTGCAGTAACCTATCCATATAGTAACTAATCACCAAGGTTCAATTCCATGTACATGTAATAGGTGAGTGCAGTTGTCCTAAAAAACAAAATTATATATATCCCAAAATGCTTTTTAAAATGAGATTTAAGGTGGATTATGCAGTAAAAAATATCATTTTCTATCTCATGCCATAAAACAGATCTGTTGTTTTCTAAAAAGTATAGCTCCATGAGTGCCATCTGAATGTACCATCCTGTTTGCTTCCTGAGATATAGACATAAAACCGAACCCCAGAACTTTAAAATGAACTATTAAATTTTCCAGTTCCCATTTCTCAACTGCAATAAGAACAGTGCTGTGCTAAGCAGCAAATTAGTGTTGTTGTCTAGGAAAAAGCATATTCAGAATCACATGAATGGTTTATCATTTGGACATGTAGCAAATTTAAAAACCATTGAGGGGGCAGAATTTATATAGCAAATGGGCTAGGATTTTGTGGTTACTCAACAGTCTCTCTATTTTTCAAATCTGCCCTGTCTCAAACATCATCTAATCTGCTTTGTTAATTAAATGTTATTTTTCTGTAATTTTTCATACACCACTTACTTTTGCTTAGACTTCCATTTTATATCTGTCAATAGTCAGAGTCTTAAAAGGATTTTCTACTTCTTAATATAATAGAATTTAACAGGCAGCTCTTGGTGCCCCATTAAAAAAAAAAAAAAAAAAACATATACTCACTTTTCTCTGGTCCCACATTTCCTGTGTCTTTCTCTGGTCTTCTGTTTTCTCTTTTGTACTTCCAAATGAGCAGTCAGTGCAATCAGTGATTGGCAGAAGCAGTCATGTGCCACTAATTTACATCACCGTTTAGTGAATCAGTGACTGCAGTGGTGATGTCTTCTTTCAGAATGAAGACTAGAAAGAGGCATCACTGGAACCATTTCTTGGAGCAAGGACAATATAAGTTTTTCATTTTAATGGGATCCTATGAGCTGTATGTTTTAAATTTTTATTTAATGGGGGAGAGCAAGGTAAGTGCGGCCATCTTCCTTTTCTGAGTCCGACTTATAGCGAGCAATGAGCCAGCCTTAGAAAGGCTTTTTAAAGACGACCTTGATCCTACTGTTTATTTTTGCAGATTTAGCTTAGCAAGAACTGGGGGGGCAGAACCCTTATGCATGTAGCAGAAAAGTAAAGAACACACAGAGCGACAGGTCCCAATAGTGCTGCACCATTTTTTTGGTGTATTTTGCACCAAAACACTGTTAACACCATAGTCTATATGTAAATGAACTTTCGTACACCAAAACTAGGCGCATTTAAAACTTTTGCAATATATGCTATGTGCCTTTTTTTTGGTATACGCCTAAATTAGGTGCATTAAATATGCTATTTGAAGAATTCCACATGCCAGATTTTTGGCAGGTTTACTTATTCAGGTGCATTAGACACTCATTTAATGCCCCTTAAAACTGGTGTGAAAGCGGCTATTTTCTGACATGTCGCACATAGTCCCTGCAGCTCAAAGTTATGGATTCATATACATTTTCTTGCATCCCTATGGTACCAAAATAGCAACATATTATAGAACTAAGAGAATGCTAGAATAACTCTGTGTCACAGTGCACTCTACGGCTCCTGCTCTGGAACGTGGACGCACCTGTATCTCTGTCCCTCAGGACAGTCGCTATTCAACTCTACACACTCCTGTCTTACTCTCGGTTGATGGCCGGCATGCACATACCCGCTCCCTACTGCACCCGTGAAAGTTAAAGGGCCATCGCTCCACTGATCACCAATAATCGGACGCTAGACTCTTTATTAACGCACTTCCTCCAGCAACCTGCACCAGTGTATTGGTGTGATTTTCTTAAGACTTCTTTGCTTACATTTACGTTATCTGGACTTTGACGCTTGCTTGTGACCTCGACTGTTCTCTGCCTGCGCCTGCCCTGACCTTATTCCCTGTTCTTTGACCATGCCTCTGCCTTTTCCCTTGTACCTCACTGCACCCCAGTTGTCACATCAGGTGTAGCAACCTGAGAGTCTCACGCAGCAAAGCCCACCTGCCTTACAGTGGGCACTTGTAAAGAACCGGAAGGCTCCTTAGATTCCACTCCCTGGTCTGACTCACACCATCTCCTCACGGTGACCCAGAGGATGAACTATCATCAACCATGACAATTCCTCACCCGATGAGCATGAACTAATTATTTTTCTTTCTTCTGATTTCCTATAAAATCCCATCAGAAAAATATTTGCATGCATTGTTACAGTAGAGCTCCATAAAGTGCTATATTACAGGGCCATACAATTTGGAGGTTATACAGTGCCATAAAATGTGAATTTTTTTCAAGTCATAATTATGTGTAAACCACAATGAACTATCCGATACTGATTTATTTACTATGCATTATTTCACTTTAATTATGAGAACTACTGAGGTCCTTTGAATGCATATTAATATGGATTATCCATGGGAAATCATTATTACCTATATTTCCAGTCATTTTAAAATGTGATTTTAACAAATTAAATAGCGCCATATGTTCTGCCTACTGCCAATAGAAGCATAAATCTATCTAACGAAATGAGATTAGCAAGCCAGCTAATTGTGTAATTCCATACGACCTTCATGCTGCCACAAAGGGTATGATCTGTATATTTTTTTCTTAGACACAAAAAATAGTTTGTGTCATTTTTGTTCTGAAGTTATTACATGTATTTTATTTTTATTAATGTCCTGATATAGATTTTACCTTTTGTTTAAAAATAAAATTAGTAAGATTGGTAAAATTTAGATCCCTATGATGCTATGGGCTCGAATTATAAAACCCAATATTAATCTTGGACTTCAGGGAAACTAAAATGCAGCGGCATGAGGCTTTAGGCATTAAAACATTTATTTGCTCTGCTTCTTGATGTAGAAATGAGTATTCTAACATTTTCTGCATATCATTGGTTTTCTTGCAGGATGATGTTGAGGTTTATAATAATGAAAAACATTTTTTATGAGTATATCTGCATACAGATATTACAAATAAACCAATGACTAACCAGAGTACTTTGTATAACAAGTCAGTATAGATCTCTCTGAACTCTGCTTACGCTACAGACATATTGTATAAATTGACACTGAATAGCAATGATTCCCAATAGTAATCACACACAGTGGGAATGCTGTTAGACTGATGGAACTGCAAATCACACTGAAAAGAAATGATAGACTGTTTGAATAGATGGTTTTATGGCAATTTGTATTAACTGCCTGTGCTGACCGGTGCTATTAGGATATGTAACTACATATAAATATTATACACACATAAGTACTCATCAGAGCAATTAACTTCTCAAAGACATGGCCAAATCTAGGCTCATAAACGCATCCTCAATATTCAAACCTAGCATGTGTCTGATGACATGGTAAAGCTTTGTAATGTTTTTACTTGTTGAAGTGATTCCGTAAAAGATAGCAGATTTAAAAATTTTAAATCT
Source organism: Phyllomedusa bahiana (assembly GCA_025379985.1). NCBI lineage: Eukaryota > Metazoa > Chordata > Amphibia > Anura > Hylidae > Phyllomedusa > Phyllomedusa bahiana. The sequence continues at coordinate 22,492 of JAODAL010026287.1, forward strand.
TCTGCTCCTAAAATGGATAATACAAACTGCTGTTGTGATTCAGATTCAAGTCAGAGTTAAATTCGACCCAAATCTGAGCATTTTGGTTCAGGTCAGCCTTTTTGCTTTGTGGAAAAAATTTCAATGATGCAAGACTTCCTGACTGACGTCCCATTCAACATCAGTTCTTGTTACTTCAATATAGTCACAATGATGTAGTGTTGGATCACTCCTACAAACAGTGGCATATATTATGTGTAAAATATATACAGTATCTCAGAAAAGTGAGTAAACCGCTCACATTTTTTAAAATATTGTATTATGTCTTTTCATGGGACACACTGAAGATATGACACTTTGGCCATGTCTGGAGACATGCTTAACTAGTCCAGGACCTTTACCCTTATTTTCTTTAGCAAGGCAGTGGTCATGTTAGAGATGTGTTTGGGGTTGTTATCATGTTGGAATATTGCCCTGCCGCCCAGAAGGGGATTATGCTCTGCTTCAGTATGTCACAGTACATGTTGGCATTTATGGCTCCCTCAATGATCTCTAACTTCCCACAGCCGGCAGCACTCATGTAGCCCAAAATCATGACACTCCCACCACCATGCTGGACTGTAGGCCAGACACACTTGTCTTTGTACTCCTCACCTGGTTGTTACCACACACACTTGACACCATCTGAAACAAAAAAAAGTTTATCTTGGTCTCATTAGACCGCAGGACATAGTTCCAGTAATCCATGTTCTTAGTCTGTTTGTCTTCAGCAAACTTCAGCAAGGCTTTCTTGTGCAACATCTTCAGAAAACGCTGCCTCCTAGGATGACAGCCATGTAGACCAATTTGATGCAGTGTGTAATGTATGGTCTGAGCACTAACAGGCTGATGCTCCACCTCCCCCTTTTAACCTCTGTAGCAATGCTGGCAGCATTCATATGTCCATTTTGAAAAGACAATCTCTGGATATGATGTTGAGCACGTAAACTCAGCTTCTTTATTTGACTATGGCGAGGTCTATTTTGGTTGGAACCTGTCTTGTTAAATCGCTGTATGGTCTTGGCCACTGTGCTTCAGCTAAGTTTCAGGGTGTAGACAATCTTCTAATAGCTTAAGCAATCTCTGTGTAGAGCAATGATTCTTTTTTTAGATCCTCAGACAGTTTTTTTGCCATGAGGTGCCATTTTAAACTTCCAGTGACCTGTATCAAAGAGTGTGATTGTGATAAAAAAATGTAACATACCTGCTTCCCATTCACATCTGAGACCATATGACACAGTGGAAGGAAAATGGCAAATTGGGCACAACTTGTCTATTTTTACTTAGGAGTGTACTCACTTTTGTTGGCAGGTGTTTAAAAAAATGAATGGCTGTGTGCTATTTTGAGGGAACACAATATTTGCACTGTTATACAAGCTGTACACTGACTACTTTACATTATATTAAAGCATCATATATTCAGTGTTGTCCCATGAAAAGATGAAAAGATATGAGATACTGTATTTATGAGTGTTGATGATGACTGTGCATTAGTGCTTTAAGCACTAAGAATATTAGGCAGTGAGTTCTAGTTACAGGTTGATCCAATTAATACAGTTAGGGCCAGAAATATTTGGACAGTGACACAAGTTTTGCGAGTTGGGCTCTGCATGCCACCACATTGGATTTGAAATGAAACCTGTACAACAGAATTCAAGTGCAGATTATAACGTTTAATTTGATGGGTTAAACAAAAATATCTGATCGAAAATGTAGGAATTGTACACATTTCTTTACAAACACTCCCCATTTTAGGAGCTCAAAAGTAATTGGACAAATAAACATAACCCAAACAAAATATTTTCAGTTTCAATATTTTGTGGCGAATCCTTTGGAGGCAATCACTGCCTTAAGTCTTGAACCCATGGACATCACCAAACGCTGGGTTTCCTCCTTCTTAATGCTTTGCCAGGCCTTTACAGCCGCAGCCCTCAGGTCTTGCTTGTTTGTGGGTCTTTCCGTCTTAAGTCTGGATTTGAGCAAGTGAAATGCATGCTCAATTGGGTTGAGATCTGGTGATTGACTTGGCCATTGCAGAATGTTCCACTTTTTAGCACTCATGAACTCCTGGGTAGCTTTGGCTGTATGCTTGGGGTCATTGTCCATCTGTACTATGAAATGCCGTCCGATCAACTTTGCAGCATTTGGCTGAATCTGGGCTGAGAGTATATCCCGGTACACTTCAGAATTCATCCGGCTACTCTTGTCTGCTGTTATGTCATCAATAAACACAAGTGACCCAGTGCCATTTAAAGCCATGCATGCCCATGCCATCACGTTGCCTCCACCATGTTTTACTGAGGATGTGGTGTGCCTTGGATCATGGGCCGTTCCCTTTCTTCTCCAAACTTTTTTCTTCCCATCATTCTGGTACAGGTTGATCTTTGTCTCATCTGTCCATAGAATACTTTTCCAGAACTGAGCTGGCTTCTTGAGGTGTTGTTCGGCAAATTTAACTCTGGCCTGTCTATTTTTGGCATTGATGAATGGTTTGCATCTAGATGTGAACCCTTTGTATTTATTTTCATGGAGTCTTCTCTTTACTGTTGACTTAGAGACAGATACACCTACTTCACTGAGAGTGTTCTGGACTTCAGTTGATGTTGTGAACGGGTTCTTCTTCACCAAAGAAAGTATGCGGCGATCATCCACCACTGTTGTCATCCGTGGACGCCCAGGCCTTTTGGAGTTCCCAAGCTCACCAGTCAATTCCTTTTTTCTCAGAATGTACCCGACTGTTGATTTTGCTACTCCAAGCATGTCTGTTATCTCTCTGATGGATTTGTTCTTTTTTTCAGCCTCAGGATGGTCTGCTTCACATCAATTGAGAGTTCCTTTGACCGCATGTTGTCTGGTCACAGCAACAGCTTCCAAATGCAAAACCACACACCTGGAATCAACCCCAGACCTTTTAACTACATCATTGATTACAGGTTAACGAGGGAGACGCCTTCAGAGTTAATTGCAGCCCTTAGAGTCCATTGTCCAATTACTTTTGGTCCCTTAAAAAAGAGGAGGCAATGCATTACATAGCTATGATTCCGAAACCCTTTCTCCAATTTGGATGTGGAAACTCTCATATGGCAGCTGGGAGTGTGCACTTTCAGCCCATATGAAATATATAATTCTAGTTCTGAACATGTTTTTGAAAACAGCTAAAATAACAAAACTTGTGTCACTGTCCAAATATTTCTGGCCCTAACTGTATGTTACAGCATCAGGGAATTGTCCACTCACTTGCCGGCGGTGAGGGGGAGCAGGCCAAAGGCAGCCCAACAGCCAGCATTCTCACAAGGGAGTGAGAGAGAGAGAAGAAGGAGTAGAAGCAGGTGGACAGTAAAGAAGCCTGAGAGAGAAACAAAGGGAATAGAGGAACAGAACAATGAACTCTCCAGAAAAAGAGAGTGATAGATAGTAGTCTTGCCAAGTTTGTGCCATGGAAGCATACTAAAGAAAAACGCCAGTCCTTAGGCTTGACTGGTCGCCCTGAAGACTAGAATCTACAATGGAGAAAGGCTAGGCAAAGATAAGGTAGAGGAATTTTTAGAGGAGCATTTGTAATGGGAGAAAAGTATGCTCCATACAAGTGTTGCTGTCCATCTATAAAGTATAAAGTACTTTACAGTTATTAAAGACTGCAATATCCAAAGCTGAAAACTATGTGGTTACTTCCTTGCTGGTGCACTACATTTCCCAGCAATTCCACAGTGGTAGCCAAGGCATCCATGCACATCCACTAGCCAGGTGTACCTGCCTGTTTGACACTTGTGACCTGTGCTACTTCTTCTCCACTGCACACCTTACAATAGCTACATACAAAGATTTCTATGGGCACAGTTTTATCCACATGCAGTAACTGCAATGTGGGACCTTAATCTTAAAGTGCTAACTGTATGCTAATCATCAGGGCCGGGACAATGGGTAGGTGAAGGATGCCACTTCATCCCAGGCACAAAGAGGTATGGAGTGGGCTCAATATTTCATTTGGGGGTGCCTTATTTGCCTAGGGCACCAGAACACCTTGTCCCCGTCCTGCTAATCATGGTACTTACTATGCAACGCATATTAGTGTCCACAGCACTTGTGTGCTGAAAATATTCCCAGCTGTACCCTCTGCCCAATGAGGTGGGAGGAATCCTAATTAGCTTACAATACATGATTTATTAGTGCCTGAACAGGAATTTGGAGTTCCTTTCAGAGGTTGTAATAGCAGCTCTTGAATTGTGTGCTTTTTTTTAAAAGGTTCTGTTTGCTGATCTCCCTTTAAAAAAATAGTTTATACAATATAAAAAGATGGACTATACTTCATTTTAAAGGCTATAGAACATTTTGAAAATAAAATGACCTTATGATAGGCATCACAAGGACACATTGACACCTCCCAAGTAATTAGGTCTAACTGAATAAAGTATGTGCAAGCAGAATTTCATTTTTAACGTGACATTTCTGTGCTTGCGAAGGCTGCAGGAGACATTAAGCCATATGAACACATCTATGCTCCTTTTCGAGGACATGCATACACTTCTATATAAATATCTTATAAAACAATGCGGTATGCCAGACTGGATAAATCGCATTGACGTTCATGCCTTGAAAATACAGTTGTCAGAACTGACACACATCTGACAATAAATATAATACCTTATGTGCTATGGATAAAATCTAAATGTAATACGTTACACAGTATTTGCATGGCTTCTTACAGCAAATACTTTGTGATCAGGGGTGTAGATATAGCAGTTGCTACTAATTCCTTAAACCTGAAGGGGTCCAAAGGTGTTCCGGCCACAAAAGAAGACAACAGTATTAAAAATGCACATGGTAGGTAAGGGATCATTTTATAGATTTTGCATTGGGGTCCAAGAACTTTAACTTCTTCATGCCACATGCTTATAATTTTATGGCTCTTAATTTTTTTCCTCCCCGCCTTACAAGAGCCATAACTTTTGTACTTCCCATCTGTATAGACATATAAGCTCTTGTTAATGGTACCATTGACCGTACCATATAATCTACTGGGAAACCGAAAAAAATTCTAAGTGGGGTGGAATGCGAAAAAAATGTGCACTTTTTTTAGGGTGTCTTGCTTTTACGATGTTCATTCTGGGATATAAATGATGTGCTACCTGTATTCTGCAGGTTGGTTCAATTCCAGTACTAAATATAGTATTATATATATATATATAAATATATTATAATATATATATATATATATATATATATATATTTTATTATTATTATTATTATTATTATTATTATCATTTACTTTGGAGCGCCCTTGATTCCAGGGTGCTGTACATTTCAGGCGGGTACATAAATAACATTGGTCAAACAATTACAAAGTGACAATAAGTGACTAACAACTGGTACAGAGGGAAAGAGGTCCCTGCCCGCGAGGGCTTACAATCTACAGGGAACGGGGGGAAGAGACAGGAGGTGGGGGGCAGACATGTTTGTGGGGCGGAGGAGTGCAACACGGGTTTTGTTGGTTTTAGGCAATCCTGAAGAGGTAGGTTTTCAGGTTACGTTTGAAGCCGGTGAGAGGGGGAGAGTCTGAGGTGTTGGGGCAGTGAGTTCCAAAGTGTGGGGGAAGCACGAGAGAAGCCTTGGAGATGGTTATGTGAGGAGGTGATAAGAGGAGAGCAGAGGAGAAGGTCCTTCGAGGAGCGGAGGTTGCGTGAGGGGAGGTATTTAGAGATTAAGGCAGAGATATATGAAGGGGAGAGGTTATGGAGGCCTTGTAGGTCAAAGTTGCTAGCTTGAACTGGATGCGCTGGGCAATGGGAAAGCCAGTGAAGGGATCGGCAGAGGTGAGGCAGGGGAGTAGCGAGGAGAGAGGTGAATCAGACGGGCAGCAGAGTTAAGGATGGTTTGGAGGGGAGCGAGGGTGCTAGCTGGGAGGCCACAGAGGAGGATGTTGCAGTAGTCAAGGCGTGAGATGACGAGGGCATGGACCAGCATTTTTGGGGTTTTCCCAGAGTTAAGAAATGAGCGGATTCTGGAAATATTTTTTAGGTGGAGGTGACAGGCAGAGGTGAGGGTTTGGATGTGCGGTTTGAAGGACAGATTGGAGTCAAAGATTATCCCAAGGCAGCGGACCTGTGGTGCTGGTGAGAGAGTGTAGCCATTAACAGTGATAGAAAGATCGGGTGGAGAGATGGAGTGGGACGGTGGGAAGATAATGAATTCAGTTTTCTCCACGTTTAGTTTTAGGAGACGGGAGGAGAAGAAGGAGGAAATGGAGGACAGACAGTCAGGGATCCGGGAGAGTAGAGAGGTGATATCTGGGCCGGAGATGTAGAGTTGGGTATCATCAGCATACAGGTGGTATTGAAAGCCGTGTGATGCTATGAGCTGACCGAGGCCAAGAGTGTAGATAGAAAAGAGTAGTGGGCCCAGGACAGACCCCTGGGGGACACCAACAGAGAGAGGGCGGGGGGAGGAGGTGGAGCGAGAGTGAGAAATGCTGAATGTCCGATCAGTGAGGTACGAGGAGATCCAGGAAAGAGCCAAGTCCGTGATGCCAAGGGAGGAGAGGATTTGTAGCAGGAGGGCATGGTCGACAGTGTCAAAGGCAGAGGACAGGTCTAGGAGGAGAAGCACAGAGTGTGGCGTGAGGCTTTGGCAGTTGCTAGGTCGTTGGTGACTTTGGTTAGGGCGGTTTCAGTAGAGTGGTGGGGACGGAAGCCCGATTGGAGCGGGTCAAGGAGAGAGTTGGTGGAGAGATGGGAGGAAAGTTGAAGATGGACGTGTTGCTCAAGGAGTTTAGAGGCGAATGGGAGCAGTGAGATGGGGCGATAGTTGGACAATGAGGAGGGGTCAAGAGATGGTTTCTTTAGGATGGGGGTGATGGTCGCATGTTTAAATGAGGAAGGGAAGATGCCAGAGGTTAATGATAGATTGAAGAGATGGGTGAGGGCTGGGATGATAACAGCACTAAGGTCAGGGATGAGGTGAGATGGCAGTGGGTCAAGACTACAGGTGGTGAGGTTCGATTTGGACAGTAGAGAGGAAAGCTTGTCAGGAGTGACCGGTGAGAGGCGAGTTAGAGGGGAATAGTCATGAGCAGGTACAGGGGTGGGCTGTGGGGACACTGCAGGAATAGAGGTAGGCTGTGGGGACTGCGGGGTGAAGCTTTGTCTGATGAGATTTATTTTATTATGGAAGTGAGTTGCAAAATCGTCTGCTGAGAGGAGAGATGGGGGAGGGGGTGCTGGTGGACGCAGGAGAGTGTTGAAGGTGTTAAAAAGTTGTCTGGGGTTGTGGGACAGGGAGGATATGAGATTGGTGAAATAGTCTTGTTTGGCTGAGGTAAGTGCGGATTTAAATGTGTGCAGTGATTCTTTATATGAAGTGAAGTCAGTGGTGGAGCGGGTTTTCTTCCAGCGGCGTTCGGCAACTCTGGAAGCTCGCCTCAGCTGTTTGGTGGAGTCTGTGTGCCAGGGTTGTCTGTTCATTTTGCGGGTTCTGTTGTGTGTGAGAGGAGCGACAGCATCAAGAGTGGAAGTGATTGTGTTGTTGTAGAATGTGGTGGCTGCGTCTGGGTCAGCAAATGAGGATATGGTAGAGAGAGGTGCAAGAGAGTCAGAGAGAGTGCAAGGGTTGAGGTTTTGTAGGTTCCTGCGTGGGTGTACTAGATTTGGTGCAGGAGGGGCAGGTGGAGTGGTGATGGAGGAGAAGGTGAGCAGGTTGTGGTCAGAGATAGGGAGAGGAGAGTTTGAGAGGTTAGATAGGGGGCAAAGGCGGGTGAAGATGAGGTCCAGTGTGTGTCCATCTTTATGAGTGGCTCCAGAGGTCCACTGGGAGAGGCCAAAGGAAGAGGAGAGTGACAGGAGTTTGTTAGTAGTGGAGTGGGGTGTATCGAGTGGAATGTTAAAATCTCCCATGATAATAGTGGGGATGTCGGTGGAAAGAAAGTGGAGGAGCCAGGAAGCGAAGTGGTCAAGGAAGGTGGTGGCAGGGCCCGGGGGTCGGTAGACAACAGCCACTTGGAGGTTGGAGGGGGAGTAGATGCGGACAGAATGCACCTCGAAGGAGGGGAGGGTGAGGGAAGGTACTGGTGGAATGGAGAGAAAGGAACAGGTATCTGACAGAAGAAGGCCGACACCTCCGCCATGTTTACTGCCAGGGCGGGGGGTGTGGGTAAACTGGAGCCCACCATGGGAGAGTGCAGCAGGGGAAGTTGTGTCAGTGGGTGTCAGCCAAGTTTCTGTTAATCCAAGGAAGGTGAGATTGCGTGAGATGAAGAGGTCGTGGATGAAGGGAAGCTTGTTGCACACAGAACGTGCATTCCAGAGGGCTCCAGGCATGGGGATTGGTGCTGCAGGGGTGAGGGGAATGGTTTTGAGGTTTGTGTGGTTGATAAAGTGTGTGCTGCTTGGTCTGTGAGAGATGCCTGAAACAGTGGGGATGCGCTGAGGTGGCCCTGGATTGGGAGATATGTCCCCGGCAGCGAGGAGAAGCAGGTAGAGAGTGAGGAGGTGTGTGTGGGATAAAGGAAGAGGTGGTTGTGTGGGTTTTTTGAGAAAGGTCTTAATGTTGTGGAAGAGGTGAAGAGTTGAGGTCAGGTGTGAGGGTAAGACAGAAGGGGAGATATGGAATCCATTGCCCAGCGCGGATGTCTGAGGGGAGACAAGGAGTTTGATGATTAGGCAGGCAGTGATAATTGTGGCAGAGAGGTGCATATTGGGTGCTGTTTGAGTGAGGAGCTGGGAAGGGTCTTGGTTACCTTTGGTTCACTTCTGGTTTCAATGCTGGTATTAATGCTGCATATAGTACACTTAAGGAGATTGCACTTAAAGGATGTTGCACAGACTGACTAAAGTCATGACTGACTAGGGTGCATGCTTAAATAGCAAGCCTGCTACTCTTACCAGGTGTGAAATTGGGAGTGGGGGGGGAGGATATTGGTGAGCAGAAGGAAAGATTGAAAAGTGATAGTGGGTAGACAATTAGGCCTCGTCACAGCAGGAGATGCAGCCAAACTACAAAGTTTAACAAAAATGCGTACCATTCAATAAGACATATATAGCAGGAGATTTAGACAGAGCACATGTTGAGGGGTGGAGATCCACAGAAATGCGTACCATTCAATAAGACATATATAGCAGGAGATTTAGACAGAGCACATGTTGAGGGGTGGAGATCCACAGAAATGCGTACCATTCAATAAGACATATATAGCAGGAGATTTAGACAGAGCACCAATAAGACATATATAGCAGGAGATTTAGACAGAGCACATGTTGAGGGGTGGAGATCCACAGAAATGCGTACCATTCAATAAGACATATATAGCAGGAGATTTAGACAGAGCACATGTTGAGGGGTGGAGATCCACAGAAATGCGTACCATTCAATAAGACATATATAGCAGGAGATTTAGACAGAGCACATGTTGAGGGGTGGAGATCCACAGAAATGCGTACCATTCAATAAGACATATATAGCAGGAGATTTAGACAGAGCACATGTTGAGGGGTGGAGATCCACAGAAATGCGTACCATTCAATAAGACATATATAGCAGGAGATTTAGACAGAGCACATGTTGAGGGGTGGAGATCCACAGAAATGCGTACCATTCAATAAGACATATATAGCAGGAGATTTAGACAGAGCACATGTTGAGGGGTGGAGATCCACAGAAATGCGTATATATATATATAGTGAGCTGGTAAGGCTCTGGGATCAACGCATGAGTCTTTCAGGCATGAGACAGAGGCAGATGTCAGGTACAAACGGCTCCTTTGTCCGTGGGTTTATTGTAGAAGCAGAACAAAACGGATGACAAAACATGCACAGCAAATAAACATAAAGAAAAACTCTTGCTCGTCTGAGCGCTTACTAACATTGGAGTAGTTTCCTCACTAGCACCTTAGTAGATCCGACACTGGCTTCCACCAGTGTGAACACCTCCAGCCCAAAAGGTAGACTGGATGTACAGACTATGCCCAGTCAGCTACCTGCTGACCTTATATACAGCAGGGAAATCCTGGAGTGGACCATGGGGAGTAAGCACCCATCCTGCTCTATGCTTACTCCCAATGAAAGGCCGACCCAGGAATGGCTGGAAGCCGTACTAACCAACAGATTAAACATAGGTCAAAAGTCTGTACTGTCGACACCTATTTAACAATGGCCTTTCACTCCACCAAGGCTCCTTACCTTGGTGGCATGTGTCCTGGATTCCCAAGACATATGTCCAGAACCTGGCTGGTATGTATATGCCATTGCAGACTCTTCCAGCTGTGGCCTTACATATCCTCCCCTCCCCCCCTCTGCTCTGACCTGTGGGGCGGAGCACTTTGTGCCATGAAGTTATGCACCCGCGACAGTTCATCTGCATTCGCTTGTTGTGACCCAGGGCGATGTTCTACACAGAACTTAAAGTCCTGTAGAGTCAGGAACCACCGGCTCACCCTTGCATTTTTCCCCTTATTTTGGGCCATCCACTTTAGGGGTGAATGGTCTGTGACAACTTTAAAGGGTCTACCTATCAGGTAGTAGCGCAGTGACTCAATAGCCCACTTAATGGCCAGGCATTATCTCTCCACTATGGCGTAGTTTTTCTCCGCCGCTGACAGTTTCCTGCTGAGGTACACTACAGGGTGTTCTTCTCCCTCAACCAGCTGCGACAGGACAGCGCCTAATCCCACCTCAGGATCGTCTGCCTGGACCAGAAATTCCTTCTGAAAGTTTGGGGCAATGAGTACGGGTCTCTTGCAAAGTACCTCTTTTAGATTTTTAAAGGCTTGTTCAGCCTCCTGGTTCCACTTGAACATAGTGGATTTGGACCCTTTGGTGAGGTCCGTAAGCGGGGCTGCTATGAAGGCAAATTCGGGCACGAACCTCCTATAGTATCCTGCGATACCAAGAAAAGCCCTGACCTGTTTCTTGGAGACCGGTTGGGGCCAATTCCTAATTGCCTCCAATTTGTCTATTTGGGGCTTGATTACTCCCCTCCCAATGTCATAGCCCAGATAGTGAGCCTCCTCGAGCCCTATGGCGCACTTGTTGGGGTTGGCGGTTAACCCTGCTGCCCTTATGGCGTCTAAGACGGCCTGCACTCGGGTTAGGTGGGATTCCCAGTCCATACTAAAGACCACCACATCATCCAAATATGCCGCTGCATATTTCCTATGGGGCTGCAGGATGATGTCCATCATCCTCTGGAATGTGGCCGGAGCCCCATGTAGGCCAAAGGGAAGGACAAGATAATGAAAGTGTCCATCTGGGGTGGAAAAAGCAGTTTTCTCCCTGGCCTCCTTTGTGAGGGGGACCTGCCAATAGCCCTTGGTCAGGTCCAATGTGCTTATGTACCTTGCGGGTCCTAGCCGCTCGACCAACTCATCAACCCGGGGCATCGGGTAGGCATAAAATTTTGATATCTCGTTGAGCTTGCGACAGTCGTTGCAGAATCGCAAGCTGCCATCAGATTTGGGTATGAGCACAATAGGGCTCGAGCACCCACTTTGGGACCTTTCTATGACCCCAAGCTCCAGCTTCTATTTAACCTCCTCGGCAATCGCTTGCCTCTGAGCCTCCGGAACCCTATATGGCCTCAAATGTACCTTCTGGCCGGGTTCTGTGATGATGTCATGTTCCACAACCTTAGTGCGATCTGGCAGATATGAAAAAACTCGCCGGTTCCTTTGTAGAAACTCCCTGGTTTCCTGCCGCTGGGCTTCTGACAGTGACTCCGAGATACAGACAGGTGGTAACTCTCAGTTTGGGACACCCCTACGCTCTCTTACTACCCCCAGACTTTGACGGTCCTTCCAAGGCTTAATTAAGTTAATATGGTATATTTGATAAGGTTTTCTCTTACCGGGCTGGAAAACCTTATAACTTACGTCACTGACACGTTCCTTAATCTCATAGGGGCCCTGCCACTTTGCCAGAAATTTGCTTTCGACCGTGGGGACAAGTACTAGTACCCGGTCGCCTGGCTGAAACACTCTGACCCTTGCCGATCGGTTATATACCCTGGCCTGGGTTTCTTGCGCCTGCTGAAGGTTCTCACGTACTATGGGCAGAACAGCAGTGATTCTGTCCTGCATTTCAGCGATGTGCTCAATGACACTCCTATGTGGCGTATTCTCCTGCTCCCAGGTCTCCTTGGCTATGTCCAGGAGTCCCCTGGGATGTCTACCATAGAGAAGGTCGAAAGGTGAGAACCCTTTCGATGCTTGTGGGACCTCCCTTACTGAAAACATGAGGTAGGGTAGAAGGCGGTCCCAGTCTCTCCCATCCTTATCCACCACCTATTTGAGCATCGCCTTTAGGTTTTATTTTTGAACCTCTCCACCAGACCATCGGTCTGGGGGTGATATACTGAGGTACGAAGATGGGTAATGTTAAATAGGCAGCAGAGTTCTTTGGTGACCTTAGACATGAAGGGGGTGCCCTGGTCTGTCAGTATCTCCTATGGGATACCCGTGCAGGTGAACATTTGGAACAGCTCCTTAGCTATTCCTTTGGAGGAGGTGTTCCTAAGGGGAATGGCCTCGGGATAGCGGGTGGCGTAATCGAGGACCACTAAGATGTGCTGATGTCCTCGGGCTGACTTAGGGAGCAGCCCTACCAAGTCCATGCCGATCCTCTCAGAGGGGACCTCTATTATTGGCAGAGGAAGTAGGGGGCTCCGAAAATGGGGCCTGGGGCGTTAACTTGACACTCCAGGCAAGACTGGCAGTATTCCTCATTTGCCCTGTAAATCCCTGGCCAATAGAAATTACGCTCCACTCTCTCCCTGGTTTTCTCCATCCCTAAGTGTCCTCCCCAACACATGGAGTGGGTTGCTCCAACACCGGCGGACTGTGACCGGGGCCCACCAAGGGCTCCACCACCCGGGTTGGCGTCTTTTTTACCCGATAACAAACTATTATTGAGGGCAAAATGAGGGTAGACCAGCCCTGCCGGGGCCCTGGGTTCCCATCTATCGTTGACCTTCTCCAAGCAGCCCAATTTTTGGGTCCCTCAGTTGCTCCATGCCAAAGTTCCCCCGGGATACGACAAGGAAGTGAACTCGAGCTAGAGGATTTTCGCGGACCGACCCGGGGAAACCATCGGGTCCTCGGTCCCGTGCAGGGCCATTACCCTGTACCACTGATAGGTCAAACCCCTTTTTTTTTCCCCCCAAACCCAGAAAAAGGGGGTCACGCCCGTGATCGCCTGTGGGTAGGCTCGGACGACGGCCACTTCATTTCTTTCGGGCCCGCGGGGGGGCCCCTTTTGGGGGATACCGCAGTTGGGGAATCCCTGGTGTCCCCCCTGTCCAGATCAAACCCCCATACTGGGGGCGGAGTTGGTCTGAGCCCACCAAACCTCCTGCACCAGGGTCACCAAAAATCCCCGGGTCCAAGAGCCTTACGTTTCCATTTAAATTTTAAGGTGCTACCCCCGATTTCCCCCCTGTCATGTGCGTTTAAAAATGAAGGCCTTGCAAAAACTACGTATGCCTTATACCCCATCCATGGGGTTCCCCCCAAAATAAGACCCGTGCTGTGACGTGTCCCAGTCCCCTTGCTCGCCAGCAATGATGGGGGCCCCGGGCTCTGGGCAAAAGATGTTTTTTGGGGGGGCCAACCTTCCCCCCTCTAAACCCAGCATGATCCCCCCCCCTCAGGGGCCTTAGGTTCCCCCCTTTTGGGACAGGGGGCAGTCTTAACCCCTGGACCAGGTGGGATGCAGTCTTTGGGGAATCCTCGGGGGCATTGTAACCTCCACAATGGAGACAAACTCGTCCAGATTTTTTTGGGGGCCGGTACTCCACCCCACTGCGGATCCCAGGGTAGGCCAGCACAAAGCGGGCACAGACGACCCGTTCTTTACCCGGGGCCCGTAAGACTTTGGGGGCCGCCCCACTTTCGGTGAGGTGGGAAGAGGCATCCCCTTTGGGGACCCAAACTGGGTTGGCTGGGTTGAACCCCAGATGGACTCTCTGGCCCGGGCCGCCAGAGTAAACCCGTGGGGGTAGGATTTTCCCCACCCGTGTAGCCTTGGCGCCTTTTTGCCCCCAGGGCGAAGTAAGCCTTTTGGGGGGTTTACGAAAAAAAAAAGGGGGCCAGACTCCGCCCACGGTCCCCTTGGCTCCTCTCCTCTGCGATTCCTTCCCCAAAAATCGTCTTGGGTCATCTTACGCAGAACTTGAAGCACTGCTTTCACTCCACTAAGGCTCCTTACCTTGGTGGCATGTGTCCTGGACTCCCCAGACATATGTCCAGATCCTGGCTGGTATGTATATGCCATTGCAGACTCTTCCAGCTGCGGCCTTACTATATATATATATATATATATATATATATATATATATATATATATATATATATATATATATATATTATATATATATATTTATATATATATATATACATTTACAGTACAGACCAAAAGTTTTGACACACCTTCTCATTCCAAGAGTTTTCTGTATTTTCATGACTACTTTCATGACACTGGTCTAATGTCCATTCCTCATGTTCTTTAGGCCAAACATGTCTCTTCTGCTTGTTGCCTGTCCTTAGCAGTGGTTTCCTAGACTTTTTTGGGCTAAAGAACACAAGGAATGGACATTAGACCAGTGTCACGAAAGTAGTCATGAAAATACAGAAAACTCTTGGAATGAGAAGGTTTTTCCAAACTTTTGGTCTGTACTGTATATATACATTCTTGCTATGTTTTAGTACTTAAATTCAATTCTGCAGTGTCATCTTCTGCAACAAATACATTTTTGTTTTTTTCCATCTGTGCACCCAGGTGAGAGCAGCATCTAAAGAGATAAATAATAATCATCCAGCACGCGTCGTCTATGGAGCAGGCTCAGAACATGAGCCCGCTTCAGCTGCCATCTTAAGGTTAAGTTTAACAGATTAAATATCTTAACAAAGAAAAAAGTTTTCTGAAACAAATACACTGTTTAAAAAATAAAGTGAACACTAAAATACCACATCCTAGATCTCAATTAATTAAATATTCTAGTTGCAATTCATTATTCATTACATAGTGGAATGCGTGAGAACAATAAAATATAAAAATGATCCAACTGGATAAGTTGGAGACTTGGGCATAGAAGGGGCAGATGAGGTTTAACAGAAATAAATGAAAGGTTATGTACATGGAAAGGAAAATCTATTCCATGATTACACTGGAAAAAGTGACATGGAGAAGGACTTGGGAATCCTAGTGCACAGTAAACTTAGCAGTCATAGAGTGTATTAAAATGGGCATAGATGCACACGATGAGAACATTATTCTCCCATTACACAAGTCACTGGTTACACTACACATGGAATATTGTGTACAGTTTTGGGCACCAGTGCACAGGAAAGACGATGTAGAGCTTGAACTGGTTCAAAGGCGGGCAACAAAAATAATAAGGACTGGGTGGACTATAATACCCAGAAAAATTAGCAAGATTGGACTTATTTAGTTTAGGGGGACATAAAAAATATGTTTAAATATATTAACAGTGGATATAGTGATCTCTCACAAGATCTATTTATACCCAGGATTGTATCCAGAAAAAAGGGGCATCCTCTATGCCAAGAGGAACATTTCTACATAAACATAGAAAGGGATTCTTTACTGTAAGAGCAGTGAGACTGTGAAACTCTCTGTCAGAGGAACTTGTCATGGTGAATTCACTAACAGAGTTCAAAAAGGGTCTGTATGCATTTCTAGAGTGTAATAATATAACAAGTTATAGTGACTAAGATTCTGGAGAGGGATCGTTGATCCAGGGATTTATTCTGATTGTCAGATTGGAGTCGGGAAGGAATTTTTTCCCTAAAATGAGGACAATTGTCTTTTACCTCATGGGGGTTTTTGCCTTCCTCTTAATCAATACTGTAGCACAATACCCTGAACTGAGTGGACGTCTGTCTTTTTTCGACCTTACAAACTATGTAACTATGTAATATCTCATGAAGGTCTGAATTTGGAATGATACTGAAAATCAAAGTAGAAAATCAAGTTTCAGGATGATTTAACTTCAGTGGAAATTCCTCAAGGAAATGAGACTCAGTAGTGTGTGTGGCCTCCACGTGACTGTATGACCTATCTATAATGCCTGGGCATGCTAATGATGAGGCAGCAGACGTTCTCCTGAGGAATCTCCTCTGAGGCCTGCATTAAATCATCAGTCAACTCCTTGACAGTCTGTGGTGCAATATGGTGTTGGTGGATGGAAAGAGACATGATGTCCTAGATGTACTCGATAGGATTCAAGTCTGAGGAATGAGCGCGCCAATCCGTAGCATCAATGCCTTCATCATGGAGGAACTACTGGCACACTGTAGTCACATGAGGCCTAGCATTGTCATGCATCAGAAGGAACCCAGGGTCCAGTGCACCTGCATATGGTCTCAAAATCAGGCTGTGGATCTCATCCCGGTACCTAATGGCAGTAAGGGGACCACTGGCTAGCACATGGAGGGCTGTGCAGCCCTCCAAAGAAATGCCTCTCCATACCATTACTGACCCACTGCCAAATCCGGTCATGCTGGAGGATGCTGCAGGCAGCAGAACATTCTCCACAATGTCTCCAGGCTGTCACATGTCACATGTGCTCAGTGTGAATATGCTCTCATCCGTGATGGGCACAGGGCCCCAATGTAAAATCTGCCAAACTTTGTGTTCTGCCAGTGAGAAACAAGCTTGGACTGGCCCCCAGAGGAATAGGGGAAACCCCCGGTGGGCCCCTGTGCATGGTAGACCTGAAGTTGTTTTTTTTTTTTTTTTAAACATGTGTTTATTAAGATTTTACGGAATAACAAGAACAAAGTATCAAAAATTACATACAAAGATGGTGGAGAACACATAGTTATCTGCCAGATATCAAAATAGGAAAAACATGTAAAGTCACCAAATAAGGTATCAATTACATCGTTTCAAAATCATGTTGCTTGTTGTCTTCCGTATAGGATACAAACCTAGATCAGAGTACCAGGATACATATAAGAATCCACCTTAAACCTAGGGGGGAGGTCAATTGCCAGCTTCTATAAGATAGCAAAGACACTCAATGCCCTATAAGGTTTCTGTATCCATACGGATTCAAGAAACCAAAACACCGAAGAAACCAAAAAAAACAGATCTTTAGAACAAAATATTCCTCTAAACTTTGCAGAGGAAGAACAAACACGTACCCAAAAAACAATCAAAAATGGAAAGGGGGCAAGAAAAGACAAAAAAAATAAAATATATATATAAATAAATAAATTAAGGGGAAGAGTTGCATCACAAGCCTTTTCACCATAATAACCCAGAAGTGGTAATCGGCCTCAAAGGTGGATCTCCGGGCCCACACAATTCCCGATCCCTAAAGTAGACACTTAATGTTCCTCCCAACTCTCCCTCCAAATACCAGTTGGTTAGCATAAAGGTGGTCACCAGCTATCTGATTTCCTCCTTGGTTTAGAAATTGAAAATAAAGTTGTTCCAATTAACAAAGAATTTCTCCGTCTTTGAAGTCTTGGCTAGTTCCACTTCAACCCTCTCCATTGCCATGTGTTTTTTAACCATTGAGATAACCTCGGCAGTATCTGGAGTCCTAGACTCAAGCCAGTGGCCAAGTAGACACCTTTTAGCAGCCAGAAGGATTAAGTGGACAATGGCATGTGGCTCGGAGATGGTTGATAGATCATGGAATAGCAGCACCTCTGGGGACATAGCAATGTGTAGCCGTCCTTTAACACTCAACAATCGAAGCAATGCTTGCCAGAATGTGCAGACATCGGGACAACTCCACATGCCATAAGAGATCGGTTTTTGGGTGGGAACATTTGGGACATGCCACTTTCCTGTGCGGTGCCAGAGCATGGGGGGATATTAAATCCATAGATAGCGTGATGGATAAACCGAAAGTGCATTTCCCGCCACCCTTTACTGACTGTCACCTTGCAAACCCGAGTCCATCCGTCTAAAACAGTATTTGTCCCTCGCAAAGCAGGAAATGCTTTGTCCCACGACGAGAACAATTTGTGTTCCCAAGAAAACACGTCTGGCTCACAGAGCCTAGGATATATCATAGAAAGAGAGAGGCGACCAGAGTTCGAGTTTAGAAGGCCATCAAAACCGTTTGTGGGGAATTCAGCCTCCAAGCAAAGCACCCTGCTTTTCAGGAAGCTAAGTAGTTGACAATGCGATAAAAAGTGTGAATTTGGAATATGGAATCGCTTCTGGAGTAACCCAAAGGAGAGATATTTATGTCGGGAACCATCATATATGGAGTTTACAGTCGTTAGGCCCCTCTGCCGCCAATCCCGCAGGTGGGGGTTTCCCACACTGGTTGGGAGCTCTGGATGGCCCATCAGGGGCATATGTTTACTATAAAATGCTGGCAGTTTAAACATCTTTTGACAGATTTTCCAGGCAGCGATAGTGTCTCTCATCAAACTGCAGGCCCTAAGGTGTGTGGAGGAGAATTTGGTAAGGAGAAGCGCCGATAGATCCCAAGGTTCCGCCAGGAGCGATTCCAGCTCAGTGTTCGAGTAGTATGAGGTTCCCCTCACCCAATCTAAGCAGTGTCTAAGGATACAAGCGAGGCTTTCGGGAGCATAAGTTTGGAAATTGCTATCCTTGGTTTTTTTGATGCCCAAATAAATCTGGTGAACCCTGCTAGTAGAACTTTTATGTCCGAATGTCTCAATAGAAGAGGGATCGTCAAGAGGGGATATAGGAGCCTTGGGAAACTTATCATCTTAATTAGATGACAACGTGCAAAGAGTGAGAGGGGCAATCTGGACCATCTATCAAGCTCCCTGACGATCTTAAGAATGAGAGGGGGGTAATTTAATTGATATAAAGAATCTGGGGATTGGCCTATACGTATTCCCAAATATGTGATAGATGTTTTAGCGGAAAATAGTGGGGTATCTAATATATTGGAAGGGAGAGGTTTAGCAAGACTTGATATGCTTAGAAGCTCTGACTTTGTTTCATTTATTTTGAAGCCTGAGCACAACCGAAAAAAAAACGCATTTGAGACATTAGTGGGGCAATGTCTCTCTCCGGATGAGCCAAAAAAAATATAATATCATCCGCAAAGAGATCTAATTTAAGTTCTGCAGTCTTGAGTCTTGAGTCTAACACCCTCAAATATGTTAAAGGCCAGTAAAGATCTAGCAAGGGGTTCTATGGCCAGGTTAAACAAAAAAGGCGACATAGGGCAGCCCTGTCGGGTTCCACGTTCCAAGGGGAATGACTGGGAAAGAAAGCCTGGGAGACTAATCCTAGCTTCAGGATTCTTATATAAGGTTGCTAGGAAGGTCCGAAAGGGGCCAACTAAACCAATTTTATCGAGAACTAGATTACGCCATCCCCAATCCACACTGTCGAAGGCTTTCTCTGTGTCAACAGTGAGTAAAGCTGCATTCAAGTGCTTAGAGGGGTGCTTTTTTATTTCGTCTATTGCCAGGAGGACTTTCCTAATGTTGGCCACCGCCGACTGACCCTGAATAAAGCCTACTTGATGGGAGCCTATGAGCTTAGGCATAAATTGGGCTAAACAATCAGCCATGATTTTGGTAATTAGCTTAAGCCGACATTGATTAGTGATATAGGTCGGAAGGAGACGGCCAAGGTAGGGTCCTTCCCTTCTTTTTGCAGGACTGTGATATGTGCTGTGTTGGTCATGTTAGGGATTGGTGTCCCCTGTAAATAAGAGTTAAAGAGATTGAGCAATGTCGGGGTTACCTGGGACTTCAGGCTTTTAAAAAAAACTCTCCGGTAAATCCGTCCGGACCCGGGGAGTTGTTGTTTTTTAAGTTGGAGATTGCTGCCTCAAGTTCGGGTTCAGTTATGGGCGCTCCTAAATTAGCTAACTCCTCCTACGAGAGGCCTGGCATGTCGATCTTTTGAAGCCATTTCGCTGAGCGGCTATCATCAAGATGCTCGTCCAAATAAAATTTCTGGTAGAAAGAGGGGAAAATCTCCACTACCTCCTCTCCGTGCCTTCTCATCACATCCGCACAATCTTTCACTGCAGGGACGTGCGCTGAGGGGTGGGGACCCCTGGCAAACCTAGCCAAGAGCGTCCCGGTTTACTCCCGAAGTGGAACAGCCGGGCTTCCGCTTGTGTTCTTTTATAAGCCTCCCTCTTTGCTACCCAAGCCTCATATTCCTTTTTGGCAGAGGTCCACTTGGCTTTGTTATCCATGTGGGGTGATATAGTAAATGCACTGTATGCCTCCCGTAGCTTGAGACTTAAGGCATTCAATTTGTCCCTGACCTTTTTTTGAAAGCTGGTGACATACGCGATCAATCTACCCCTCAAAACTACTTTAGCAGTATCCCAGAAGAGTTGAGAAGAGCCCTGATGTATTGCATTATCTGACTGGAACTCCAGCCACCACCCTTGTAGAGTCTGCTGGAACTCCTCGTTCCGAATTAAGTAGGAGGGAAATCGCCATATATAATCTGAGCCCCTCTGCACATAGTCCCGTATGGTCAGTGAAACCGGAGAAGGGTCTGTAATGACCATATCCCCAATTTTGACATCCTCCACCCGTGGCAGCAATTTTCTGGAGATAAAAGTGTAGTCGATTCTGGACCAGCTATCGTGGACATGCGAGAAGTAGGAATACTCTCTACCCTCTGGGTTGAGAATCCTCCAGGGATCGCATACATCCACGTTTTCAACAAAATTGGCTAAGGCAGTTCTACCCTGGCTGGATCCTCGAGGGCCCCCCCTCCCCCCATTTGTTTGTCTTCTATCTGAGATAGAACCCCATTGAAATCCCCACTTAATATTTTGCGCTCACACTGGTCCCTGCATAGGACAGACTCTAGACTCTTAAAGTAATGGGAACTCCCTGCATTTGGCCTGTATATATTGTATAGGGAAATATCTTCGTTCTGGAATCTAAGTTTAACATTAAGCCACCTTCCTGCCCCATCATGTTCATGGTGTAGGACTTGCCCCGAGAAAGTGTTCCCTAACAGGATCAGTACCCCCGCTTTTCTCCCGTTTGCAGGAGAGCCATACACCTTACCGACCCATAAACGCCTCATGCGTTGAAAATCTTCCTCAAGGAGATGGGTCTCCTGCAAAAAGGCTACATCCGCCCTAAGCCGCTTCAACGGCCTGTGGACCATTATGCGCTTACCCGGAGATCTTAAGCCTTTCACGTTCCAAGTCACGATTTTCATGGCTGCGTGCTTCTCGTTCTGGAGAAAAAAAAACAGGTGACTTCGCTTTTTCCGACACAATGTGAGGTGCTATACACTAACCCACGATTTCACCGCGAGCCTCCTGACTGCAAGGGACATTTTCCATTACATTAATTGACTGGTCAGATTCACTATAACATCAATTATACTAACCCATCTGTAAAAATGGAAGGGGGAGAGGGGAAAGGAAAGAGGAATGGGAAGGGGGAGGGCAGAAGGGGGAAAAAAGAAGAGAAGAGAGATGGCAATGCATATTGCATTATTTAACAGCAGCCTAAGGTCCAGCAAAAGGAAGTATGGGAGAGTAAACGGCCCCTAGCTTTGTTTTGACGCGGCAACGGAGCCCAACACTCAGGATACCAGTCTCGTCGCTTGTCGCTTCCTTTGCTCTTTTGGGCTCATGGAGCGAGATGAGTAAGACGGGTCCGGGCCCTCACCATCCGAAGCGATATCCCCGCCGGTAGATACGGCAAAACCAGAGGGAGATGGACATCTTTGTGAGGTAGGCGGGGATGGGGATCTGGAGCAGGGGAGTTGCCGTTCGTCCAGGTATCTCTGCGCATCTGAAGGGGAGTGGAAAGTGCATATATTACCATTGCCATGGAAGATTTTCAGGACAGCAGGGAATAGTAAAGCAAACTTTATCTGATTTCTGTAGAGGGCGGAGCAGATTGGGGAGAATGCTTTTTGTTTCCTGAACACTTCTGCGGAAAAATCCTCGAAGATGAGCACTTTTCTTCCTTTGAAACGAAGGCCAGACTTTAACTTCTTAAATGCCTTAAGTATAGCTGTTTTATCCGTATAGTCCAGATATTTAACTATGATCTGGCGAGGTCATTCTCGCAGGGCTAGTGGAATATCTTTTTCCAGTGAGGGGTTTGTGGTGTTCCTGCTACGTAGGTCAGGGCCAATACGATGGGCCCTCTCCGCCTTTCAATGGCCAGAAAGGCCTAATGCTTTTGGTAAGTTCCTTTCACATAGCGCAAGGAGTTCCTTGGAAGAGACCGCTTCAGTGATGTCCACAATCCGCAAATTATTTCTTCTGGACCTGTTTTCTAGGTCGTCTAATTTCTCACTCAGTCTCTTATTTTCCTGTATAACCTGCAGCTGCGAGGGGGAACCATCAGCATCTTCCCTTAATTCCTGGAGTTGGAGCTCATGGTTGTCCAGGGCTGCTTCGCCGCTTTAGTACGCCCCATCTTGTGTAATAATTTTTCCATGCGAGTCCAGTGCGCCCAGGTAGTTAGTATTTGAAACCCAAGCACATTTATTGGTGAAAATTTTGCTTGTAGGGGGTTTGTAAAGCTATCTGTCAGAAATCTGGCATCCCCAGATGGTGTGTCAGCTTTAACGTGCGCAGTGGGACTTTCCCAGCTTAAAGCGACTGAGTTGAGATGGCAGTGACTCCAAAGCCCTCTGGCTGTTATTCAATAGAGGTAAAACGCCTTTCTGAGTGAGGAGAGCACGAGGGTCTATCGCAGGCAGGTAATGGCAGTCCCAACAGTACCCTGAACTAGGGATCAGTGCCAGGATCCAGGGCAGTATAAAGTACTATCAGAGGCTGTGATTGTGGCCTCAAACCCCTATCCAGTCTCTAAAGGGGGGCCCTATCTTGTGCCCTTATGCCCCCTGCCCTGGGGCTTCTGCTGCCTTGTACTGAGGCTGTTGCGGTTCCTGGCTTGTGGGGGAGGGTACCTTATGCCTATCCTGCACGGTCCTGTAGTGAATGAGGCTGAGGCTCTGCAGAGGTGCTGGTGCGGGCACGGGTGCGGGGTCTCCAGCTCATCTGTCCTGGATGACAGTGCCGCTTGTCCCCCTTTGTTAGTAGCCGCCCAAGAGGTCCCTCAGGAACGGCAGTTACCTCCGATCCGGCCCAGCTCTGAGATGCGGCCCTGCAATGGCGCGGGTGCGCTCACATGGTCTGTGCCGTGGCCTTCTGAAAGGACAGCTCCGCCACTCCGCTGCTTCACCTCTCCGGCTCGAGCGACGGGCTAGGAGGTCCCTGAAGTCTGGCAATCCGCGACGGGTGTTTGGCCGGCACTTCTGACCCGGCAGGCTTGTCCGGTAAGTCCCGCGGCTCCGGAGCTCTGGCGTCTGCCTCACTTCATGGCGGCGCCGGAACCGGAAGTCCGGAGTTGCTTTTAAACTACATATACATTCTTGGAGAGGCAAAGCATAGAAAGAGAAACAGAGTATAGGAGACATGTACAGCCATTTATACTAGCTGTAGGGTGGCCCCCTAAAATAAATTCCACCATAGGGCCCAGAACCAGCCCAACAGGTGAGCCCCTAGAATCAACTCCACCTCCGGATCTTAGGCACCCCAGTCTGACACTACTGGTAAATACCAATCACCCTGCATGGTGTTGGGCTGTAAGAACAGCATTGACTTTTGGATATTAGGCCCTCACATCACCCTCATGGAGTCTGTTTCTGACAGTTTGAGCAGATACACGAATATTAGTGGCCTGCCGGAGGTCATTTTGCAGGGCTCTGTTCCTTCATACACAAAGGAGGAGGTAGCGGTCCTGCTGCTGGGTTGTTGCCCTCCTACGGCCTACTTCACATCTCCTGGTGTACTGGCCTGACTCCTGGTATCTGCTCCATGCTGTGGACACTGTGCTGACAGTCACAGCTAACCTTCTTGTCTGTATTAATGTGGCATCCTGGATGAGCTACACTACCTGTGCAATTTCTGTGGGTTATAGACACTGCCTCATGCTACCTCTAGGGGAGAGCAATAAAAAATGCAAAAGTGACCAAAATAATAGCCAAAAGAGATGAGAACAGAGAAATGGTCTGTGGTCACCATCTGTAGAACCACTCCTTTATAGGGGTTGTCTGTTCAATTTGTTCAACAGCAGGAGAAATTGATTCACAATCAGTGTTGATTAATAATTTCACAGAAGTGTGATTGACTTGGAGTTACATTGTGTTGTTTAAGTGTTCCTTTATTTTTATGAGCAATGTAGTTATAATTAGTATAAATTTTATAATGCTGATTTTCTGGTTTTCTGTACTTGGTGTAACTGCATGGCACATCAATGTGGTTGCATGTGGACTATTATTCTGTATACCCCATTTAAATATTTTAAAAGAGCTGAGAATTTGCAGCGCCCTTTGTTGGATGTTGCATTTCCCAAATCACATCCAATTTCCACACACCAACATAGGGTGACATGTATGAAAGGGTTTTTCACCCTTTTTCTGGCATACAATGCACCTAAGTGAGCCGGCTACAATGTCTAATGCACCTAATGAATGTGTTAGGTGCATTATTCGTAAGACTCGACCCTTTCTAACGTGCCTAACATGAAGGTGCGTTCTGCAGGTGTTCTAGGGGTGTTATGGAAGTGTCTCACACCACATTCGTAAGATTAGACACATATATAAACATGGTTCGGCAAAACTAGGCGCATTACTGCTCCGACAGGCAGAACTTTTGCAATGTGGTCTGCCTGAGCCTGGGGAGTCGAAGTGGAGCTAGACTGTGAGGGGCAAAAATGTCCAATATTTCTCAACTTACACCAGTGCAATAATAAAAAGTAATTTATTATAATTATCAATCTACATAAAATGTAATTATTTAAATTTAATGGAAAATGTGATCATATAAACTTAATATAAAAATGTATAATATCCCCAAAATATAGAAATATCTCCTATAAAATGTATTTAAAATTCATAGAATCTTAAACTAACTTTACATTAAATAACCCAATGGTGATGTTGTTCAGATTTTTATATTTTAACCCCTTAAGGACCCTGGACGTGTGAGTCCTGCATGTTTGGTATTGCCGGAGCGTATCAACCTGTAGAATACAGATAACACATTATATTTACTGAAGATTGAACGCCGTAAAGGCAAAACACCCGCAAACATACTTTTTTTTTTTTACAATTTGTCCCACTTGGAATATTTTTGTGGTTTCCCAGTATATTCTATAGTACAGTGAATAACATCATTAGAAAGTAAATCTTGTCCCGCAAAATAAAAGCCCTCATATGTTTATGTAGGTGGAAAAATAAAAAAGTTATGGCTCTGGGAAGGTGAGAAGGAAAAAACTAACTTGTCAAGAAAAAAAAAAACGCCGGGTCCATAAGGGGTTAAATTTTTACTACATTAAATTTGAATTTTTTTTTTGCTGCTCTCACCCTTTATTCTACATACAGCACGAGCCAGCACAGCACAGATAGTGCTGGGACCTGTGGTCCTCCAAGCAGGATCAGTACCTTAGTTTCTATTCACTGACATGCTATTTTAATGACTTCTCTTATTTCCAGTCTGTCTATAAACTTAATAAATGTTAGGCTCATTACTTATGCGACTAAGTTCCGCAACGCGCCTAACACATAGACGAGGCGCGTCGAACTTTACACACCGTTTATGAATGCACAAAAACCCCTTTTATACATCAGCCGCATTATACACTGAAAATGAGACCCGACTTATTCACTTCGACGCACCTTCCTTCATACATGTCGCCCTTAGTTTTTTCCTATGAGCCTATTAGGATATTTAAATTTCAGTGTAATGCCCAAAGAAATGTCTCCATACACCAGCATCATGCTTCTCGCTAATGAGAATCTTTACCTCTTTTTATTCCATTTATAATCATTATACTTTGTGAACTTCAATAAGCAAATTAATTTATATTGAAAGTCAACATAAAGACAAAATACAATAACATTAAACAAAAAAGGTGAAATTTCTATGCCAATGAATGATGTGCAGTTAAATTATTTGGTAGAAAAAGTTTATATACAGTTAATTTTCCAAAATAAAATGTAAATAATACCTCTAGGATGGTTAAAGGAGTTTTCTCACCATGCTGTTTTACAGAGTGACAGTCAGCTTCAAACTCACATTTCTTCGTTAAGCTGTGGGTGGTTCAATAGCACTGACTGGCATGTTAGCTCTGCTATTCCTAGCTATTTCTGTTACAGTGAAAAAAAGAAAGAGTAAGGGTGATTATAAATCTGTAGCGCACAGGGTTACAGAGCTCTAAGGGTCAAAAAGAAATGGCTGACTGAAAGCAACTCAGAGCAATCAGATAAAAGAAAGAGTAGGGAGAAATGGTCGGTAACCTAGAAAAACTAATGTGCATTAGCAGTAGGTAAAATCTTCTTTATCTCCTGAACAAAGCAAAATCAAAACAGCAATGTATTCGGCAATAGTGTTCATTTAGTTTTCCCTACATGTTAAAAGCTTATAATTGTGGTGAGAAAAACCTTTTAAAAAAGATGGGATTATATAATATAACTATATAGATAAACATAATAAAACAATAATGAAATTATGTGATATGATTAGAGATGGGCGAATCGATTCTAACGAAGTGGAATTCGTTTAGAATTTCATGAAAACTTCGATTCTGAACGCAGTTGAAGTTTGGGGTGATTCGTGGAGAAAGAAGCGTGTTTTTAATTGATAAAATGGCTGCGAGCACATGGTGTTACATGGGGCAAAGAACTCTGGGAGAAGAAAGGAGTAGCCTAAATGACATGTGCAGAGATGAAGCCAATCAGAGACCAGTGGGATTCTGTGACGTCACCGCACTATATAAGTCCGGACGCGACGCTGGCAGTTCCCAGTCCTCTCTCTGTGCGGTGTTGTAGCTGCTGCAGCTTCTGTAGCTGAGATCTCACACAAAAGAAAGAACTTTTATACAGCGATTTTTGGGGGGGGTGTCACAGCTTTTCTCAGAGACTGCTTCTCTTACTTTCTAATTTTGATTTTGTGGGTTATTGGAATTGAAGTCCAGTGTGCGTCCAATTCAGCTGCATATACATTTTAATGCTATCTGCTCAGTTCTGGAGCACATTGAATATCCAAGGGTTATCTAAGCCTGTTTTGGCTGTTGTATTCAGTTAAAGAAACAGCGTTTTTCAATCCAAATACCAGTTAATTTATATTCAAGGGCTACTTAAATGTTTTTCTGCTGTTGTAGTCAGTAAAAGAAAGGTTTTTTGTAAATGCCAAAGAAGAAATTTTGCTTGTAGCATAATTCATATCCGAAGGTTAATTAAGTGTTTTTCTGCTGTTGTAGTCAGTAAAATACACGTCGTTTTAACACGCCACAGAGCTGGTAATTTTTGCCAGCTCATTTCTTTTGCGCAGTTTATATCCAATGGTTAATAAAGCGTTTTTCTGCTGTTGTAGTCAGTAAAAGAAACTGTGTTTTTCGACGCCAAAGAAGAAATTTTGCCTGTAGCATAATTCCTATCCGAAGGTTAATTAAGTGTTTTTCTGCTGTTGTAGTCAGTAAAATAAACATTGTTTTAACATGCCACATAGCTGTTAATTTTTGCCAGCTCATTTCTTTTGCGCAGTTTATATTCAAGGGTTACCCAAGCCTATAAGTGGGTTCATTTGGAGTCAAATACAGAGTGTGTATTTATCATATACAGATATCTTCATTAAACAGAGTCTGTACATTTTTGAATAAACAGAAATGTCAGACAAGAGGGGGGCAGGCTCTTCACATGCGAGAGGCAGTGGCACAAACATTCCTGGAGCAGGCACAGGTTACAGCACAGTAAGGGAACGTCGCAGCAGGGGTCCCTCGGTGAGGCCAGAACTGCTGGGGTCATCTAGCGGCCGTGTGTTGACCAGCAACCCAAGGGTTCTTGATTGGTTGACTAGGTCATCCACTTCCTCCCAGCCAAGAGTCGGTGGGAACGTCAGACACACCCTTAGTTGGCATGGCCCGGGAGCGGGTCAGCGTCCCTCACCTGTCCTCAACCCGCCTCTGTCCCATCCGGTTCCCCCAGTCAGAGATCTACTATGTGGTCTGGGCTCAGCGCCACTATACAGTGCGGATGAACAATTTGAGAAGGACAGTCAGCATCTTCTTGGCAGCGAAGAAATGGAGCCAATTTCCCCTGCTTCTTGCAGTAGGCGGCAAAGTATAGATGTGGAGAGTGGCATGGGAGGTCATGTTGTGAGGGCTCAGCCTCACAACCGTTGAGGAGGACAGCAGTGAAGATCAAACAATAATCGATGATGTTGTAGCCGACTGCACTTGGGAGCTGGGTGAAGCAAGGGCTTCATCATCCTCAGGAGAAGAGGGCGTCAGCTTGCGCCTCAGGCAGCGGCGCAGCCAGCAAGTGGGAAGTGTGGCCGTGAGTCTGCAGGGTAGCAGCAGTGCGAGGTCGGGAGCCAAGCGGCCATGGGGTAGAAAACCTGCTTCGTAGGTCCAAGAAAGTAGTGGCATAGGGGCTCAGCGAGGCAGCGGCGGTAGTAGTCACTTAGTGCGAAGCGTTGGTGGTGAAATCAGCTACTCGGCAGTGTGGCAGTTCTTTGCTAAGACACCGGAGGAGCCGAATATGGGTATATGTAAAAATCTGGGGCAGAAAGTGAAGCGTGGCCAGGGAAGCTAACGTTGGCACCACGGCCTTGCATCAACACATGCAGCGTCACCATCCGGTGGCCTGGGAGAAACGTGGCTCAGATGTGGAGGTCCATCCTGCTGCCGCAGCAGCAGCAGCACCCAGTGGCACGCATCCCATTGCAGCCAGTCAAGGCTCCACCACCTCTGCAGAAGAGAGCTGTTTCTCTTTGCCATCATCTCCTGGTCCAGATCCTCCTGCTCCTCGCTACTCATGGTGCCAGCGGTGGCGATTGCAAAGAGACAACAGTATGCGTCCAACAATCCTAAGGTGCAGAAGCTGAATGTGCTCCTGTCCAAGTTGTTGGTACTGCAGTCCCTCCCTTTCCAAATGGTGGACTCTGCACAGTTCAGAGAACTAATAGCTTGTGCCGAGCCGAGGTGGAGAGTTCCAAGCCATAATTTATTTTCCAAAAAGGCAGTACCAGCCCTTCACAAATATGTAGAACAGAAGGTGGGCCAGTCATTGAGCTTATCGGTTTGTTCCAAGGTGCACGGCAGCGCGGACGTCTGGAGCTGAAACTACGGTCAGGGCCAGTACATGTTCTTTTACGGCCCACTGGGTGAATGTGCTTCCTGCCCAGCCACATCAACAACTTGGACTGGAGACGCCGCTTCTTTTTTCACGTTGTCAAACTGCGGCTCCTGCGCAATGTCCCGCCCTCCTCCTTCACCACCACCACCATCTAAGCCTCCACAGTACTGCTCCATCATACCACATGTGTAGGGCACAGCGGTGTCAAAGCAATTCTACACCTGGGTTGGCCTCGGGGAACGAAGTCACACAAGGGGGGAACTGCTCCGCGTCATGCAGCAAGAAATCGATGTGTGGGTTTTTCCGCGCCAACTGCAAATCGGAACCATGGTGACGACAATGGGGGGAACATGGTGTCCACGCTGCACCGAGGAGGGATGGTCCATGCACCCTGCATGGCGCACGTGTTCAATCTGGTTGTGAAAAGGTTCCTGAAGTCTTCCACCGATCTTCAGAAGATTCTGAAAATGGCCAGGAAACTGTGCTTGCACTTCATCCATTCCTACAAAGCCAGGAACACCCTCCTCAAGTTGCAGCGGTAGAACAGCCTCCCCCAACACACCCGTTGGAATTCCAGCCTGCACATTTTTGGACTGACTGTATGAACAGAGAAAGGCCATTAACGATTTTTTGATGATCCAGGCAGACAGGAGTACTCCCCTATGTAACTTTGATGTCAGCCAGTGCCAGCTCATGTGTGACAAATGCCGTTTGCTGAGGCCATTTGAGGAGGCCACGTTATTTGTCATCGCCAGGACTACGGGGTGTATAACGTCATTCCACTGCTTCATGTCCTGGAACAGATTTCTGAAAAACTGTCTGGGCAGGGGACTGGAGACGTGGCGACTACATCTCGCGGCCACATGAGTCCGGTGGGGACTGAACTGGATGGGGGAGAAGGAGGACATTGGAGCAGAAGCATTGTTTTGGTGAAATGAGTGGTTTTTCTACCCAGATGACAGGAGAGGAGGAGCAGGAGCAGCTGGAGGAGGTAGATGGAGATGAGGAAGATGAGGCAGATGGCCTCCAAGCACCTTGGCAGTATACAGTGGAAATGGAGGCAGGGAGTCCCTTAGAGTCACTTGCGCACATGGCCCGCAGCATGCTTATTTGCCTAGCTAGTGACAGCCGAATAGTCACCATCCGGCAGAGGGATGACTTGTGGCTCTCCACCCTATTGGACCCGCGATACCGGTCCAAAATGGGAGCCTTTTTCCCAGCTGCTGAGAGGAAGGACAAACTCAAATACTATAGAGAAATCCTCCGTAGTCAGTTGGCCGCTGCCTATGTGCGGCATGGTCCATCCTCTGACAGGTCTGACCGGGGGGTTCCTCAGCGCTCACGTACCACTGCCGCGGCTGCCACCTCCAGAATGTCATTGTGCCACTGTGTGACCTCATGCTGCTGCTGTAGCTCCTGCCGTGACCTACACACTCTGTCATTGTGCCACTCTGTGGCCTAATCCTGTTGGTGCCATCTCCACACTCTGTCATTGTGCCACTGTGTGACCTCATGCTGCTGCTGTTGATGACGTCATCTCCACACTGTGTCATTGTGCCACTTTGTGGGCTCCTGATGTTGCTGCCACTTCCATAATGTCATTGTGCCACTCTATGACCTCATACTGCTGCTGTTGCCGTGACCTCAACACTCTGTGATTGTGCCACTCTGTGGCATTCTCATGCTGCTGCCAAGTGACAGCTGTCTCACTGGAACACACTGTGGTTTCCTAATGCTGTTTCCACCCTCACCACTCTATGACGTTGCCACTATGTTTGGTTTTCCCCTTCTTTTCAACTGTTAGAAGGAATGGGAAAGATCTGGATTGTCTAGCCAAAAGCAGGAGTGGATACAGAACACAGAAGACATGCAAATATCCCAATTACTGGTCATCTCTGTTTTGGATCAACTCCTGTTTGTTTTTGGCCTTAACAATACTGATGGATTATGACCGATTGAAAGCGGACACTGACGGATGAAAGGAAGGCTAAATGATCAGAGACATCAACGCAAAATTACTGCCGACACCCTCTCCCACTCATTCGGGGGGCCTCTACATGTATCACGTTTAAAAAGAACAGGTTCTGTCATATTTTGTGACGGTTTAAAGCTCTGGGCCTCATGGAGTGACCCTGCTGTGACGTCCTCTTACTGTGCTGAATCTGTGTGGCTCCCGTAACCTACTACTGTGTTCTTTGATGCTATGTAGGATTTTAGCCCTCAGCTTTTTTTTTCCACTGGCCTGCCAAAGACTTTATCAGGCTGCATCATTTTTTGTTATTTTGCCCCCTAAGTCCCAGGAATTGAAGGGTGAAACGATTCTAATAGCGGGCGGAGTCATGTTCTGCATACTAAAAAAACAGCAATTGTATGAAGACCAAACCAAGCCCCTCTGCATATTTAAGCATGGCCCCAATTTCTACAGCACCCTACAGGCTCGGTGCAGCCAAAAAAATAGCTTTTTTTTTAACCCAACGTTTCCCCCCAAAAAGTTTTTAAAAACTGAAACTAAACTGTCAAAAAATTTCGGCGAACTGGGCCCGAACTAAATTTTTTTAGAAATTCCCCCCCACTCTAGATAGATATTAACAAAAAGGTTTTTTAAAGGGTTTTTACCTCAAAATTTGGTAAACACAGTTTTCATTTTAAGCAATAAAGGTTTCCCAAATTGGTTCATTATTTTATTAAAAAATAAAACAAAAAAAAACACTGTAGGCAAAAATTAAAAAAGCCATGGGGTGAAAAAACTAGAAACACCCCCATCATTTTTTTGGCCCTGGTGGCCTGGGGCCCACCAAGTAGGTGCCTTTACATGCCTCTTAGACTTTGCATCTTGCGTTTTGCATTTTTCTCTCTGCCTTTCTGTCTCTCCCACAGATATATATTGTAGGCAGTTTAAAAGAAACTTTAGGTCTGCCATGCTTTTGTGGCCCACCAAGTTTCCCCCCCGTTCCCTTTTTATCCAGACTGAGCCTGCATACTATGAACCTTTTCTAGCAGCAATAACTTGAAGTAATCATTTTCATTATGACTTTTTCAGTCTCTCACATCGTTCTAGAGAAGTTTTTACACACTTTTCCATACAATGTTGCTTCAGTTCGTTGAGGTTTGTGGACATTCATTTTAAACTCAGCTCTTAAAGTAAATTTCACTAAACCAAATTTCTGCCCCAATTTCCCCGCCAGAGTTGGACCGGGCCCCCAGGGGGGTAGGGGAAAAACCCCTTTGGGGGAACCCAAAAGGGCCCGGGACTGCTCATCAAGGAGAAAGATGCAGAAGTCAAGAGACAGAGCGCAAGAGTCATGTGTAGTATGTGTAATCATGTATGGTAACTGTCTAGGGTGGGCGACAAAGATCAATTTCACTGGTGGGCACCAAGAATCAACTCCATTGTTAGACTCCAGGCACCCCAGTTGGACACTGGTTCTGCTACAAGTGCTGGTTCCTCTCCAAATCTAGGTTCAATTTATACAGTCCCCCGTCCCTGTTTTAAAGGTGGCTAAAACACTCCCCGCAAAAAGCCCCCCTTAGGTTATTTGGTTGTCATAAAGTAAAAGAGTCTGTTTTGGCACTCAGCCAAGACTTGTACTATATGTTTGCAGATTTTAGTGTAAGTAACACTACTTTTCTGTGGTAACTTTTTAAAGAACAGGTAAGGTCAAAGCCACCAGATGGTAAGGAAACAGAAGACGTTCTGCCAATTTACAGTCATATGAAAAAGTTTGGGCACCCCTATTAATCTTAATCATTTTTAGTTCTAAATATTTGGGTGTTTGCAACAGCCATTTCAATTTGATATATCTAATAACTGATGGACACAGTAATATTTCCGGATTGAAATGAGGCTTATTGTACTAACACAAAATGTGCAATATTAGTTATTAGATATATCAAATTGAAATGGCTGTTGCAAATACCCAAATATTTAGAACTAAAAATGATTTAGATTAACAGGGGTGCCCAAACTTTTTCATATGACTGTATTTAGCTAAAGATTGTCTTGAGACAAAGACTACAGGAACTTTATACATGTTTATCTGTACTATATATCCTATGGGAAGTGGTGTGTATTTTATAAACACAAGAGGCGACATGTATCAACGGGTCATGGGCCAAAGATGCGGGGGTGTTGAAGGGTGTGTCCCACCAGATTCATAGATTAAGATATATTTATGAATGTAGGTGTATAACGTCAGAACAGCTACTGTAGACCACGTTAAAAGTGGTCTGCCCAAGCCCAAAGTTGTCGTCGTGGAACTAGATTTGTCATTAGGGAAAAAAAATGAATTATCATTTGATCAATTACTTCTCAACTTATACCAGTGAAATAATAAAAAGTAATTTATGACAATTATCAAACTATATAAAATTAAATAATAAAAAATTAATAATACATTATATAATATAAAAATATATTAAATTATGTAATATCCAAATAGTATAAAATGATCTCCTATAAAATGTATTTAAAATTAATATATTATAAAATTAATGTTAAATTATATAATTTTAAAAATAAAAATTTAAACCCAATCAGCATCTACCTAAATCACATTCTCAACAAATCATTATAGTATTACAGTGATCACAAACACATCGCAGCAGGCTAAAAAAAAAAAATCCCTAAAAATCATTTCAGGAATAAAACTATTTAGTGATCTTGCTTTTGCACCACAGGGCCCAGTGAGACCGTGGGGGGCCACATTTCAAATGGAAAAAAAAGCGACCCACGACCACATTTTGGTGAAGAAAATTAAAAAGGTTTTTTTGGGAGTTTTAAAAATTTTATAAATACAATAAACATTTATTTGAAAAATAAACATTTCTACTACCCTCAGTGTTCTTTTGCCTCCTTATTCTCATTATAAATCCACTTCCTGGGGGGGAACTTTCTTTTTTTGGGAGGACCACACTCTTTCCTACAAACCCCCGAATGCATTGCGTTTTCAATCTAAGACTTCCCTGCACCCCCCCCCCTTAAGCTCCTTGCACTTTCAGGCCCTGCCCTGTACACCCTTATATCATCATCTCAGACAGGGACACTTCTGACCCCCGAATCTTGCTTCATTCACTTCCGGTTTCCTGCAAGGTTTTTTTCATATCAGTGCGCCAATTTCAGTGTGTAACAGATTTAAAAAAAAAAAATCTTTCCTCATCCTAAAAATATTTTTTGCGGGGGTCCCTGCGACCCTCATGTCGGGTCCAGGGACACCCCAACGCCGCAGCACCTCCTCGCGGGGCCGGGGCCGCGGGCCCCATGCTCGGGCCGCGGACACCCCGGGGTGTCACGGGGACCTTACCCGTCCACGCCCTTCCCCCCCTGGGGCCCCGCTCCTGCGCCGGTGGGTCACGCCGCCCTCTAGTGCGCGCGCCGGCCTGCGGGGAAAATTTTAAAGGGGCGTGGCCTGATTGTTTTACCGGCAC
>JAODAL010026288.1:0-57027 GCA_025379985.1 Phyllomedusa bahiana
TTAAGGTTTTGGGGCTGTAGGCAGGGTATAGGCAAGTATAGGTCCTATAGTTAGGCTGTAGGCAGGGGATAGGCAGGTGTAGGTCCCTTTGGTAGGCTTTTTAGGCGGGTTTTAGGAGGGATAGGTCCTATAGGTAGGCTGTAGGCGGGTTAGGCAAGTATAGGGTCCTATAGGTAGGCTGTAGGGGAGGGAAAAGGGGAAAAGGGATAGGTCCTTTAAGAGGTGTTGGGAGGTTTTAGGCAGGTATAAGTCCTATAGGTAGGCTGTAGGGGAGGGGTTATGGCAGGTATAGGTCCTATGGTAGGTGTAGGCAGGGTATAGGCAGGGGTATAGGTTTTTCCCTTTGGAGGCTGTAGGCGGTATAGGCAGGTATAGGGCCCATAGGTAGGTGTAGGGGGTGTATAGGCAGGTATAGGGTTTGGGTGTAGGCAGGGTATGGGGAGGTTTAGGCCCCTTTGGTAGGCTAAAGGCAGGGTTAGGAGGTATAGGTCCTATAGGTAGGCTGTAGGGAGGGTATAGGGGTATAGGTCCTTAGGTGGCTGTAGGCCCGGGGATAGGCAGGGTATAGGCCTTAGGGGGCTGAGGAGGTGTATGGCGGTATAGGTTTGGCTGTAGGGAGGGATAGAGGTGTAGGTCCTATAGGTAGGCTGTAGGCAGGGGATCGGCAGGGTATAGGTCCATAGGTAGGTGTAGCAGGGGGATAGGCAAGTTAGGTCCTATAGGTAGGCTGTATGCAGGGTATAGGGAGGTTAGGTCCTATAGGAGGCTGTAGGGGGGATAGGGGAGGGGATGGTCCTATAGGTAGGGTGTAGGGGGTGTTAGGCAGGTATAGGTTGGCTGTGGCGGGATAGGCCCGGTTGTAGGTCCCATAGGTGGCTGTAGGCAGGGTTATAGCAGGTATGGGCCATAGGGGGGCTGTAGGCAGGGTTAGGCAAGTATATGTCCTATAGGTAGGCTGTAGGCAGGGTATAGGCAGGTATAGGGCCCATAGGTAGGTTGTAGGCAGAGTACAGGAAGGTATAGGGCCTAAGGGAGGCTGGTAGGCCAGGGTATGGCAGGTATAGGTCCATAGGTAGGCTGTAGGCAGGGTATAGGCAGGGATAGGGCCCCCATAGGAGGCTGTAGGCAGTGTTATTAAAAGGTTTTAGGTAGGCTGTAGGGGGGGTATAGGGAGGTATAGGTCCCCCATAGGTAGGCTGTAGGCAGGGTATAGGCAGGCACAGGTTATAGGTAGGCTGTTTGGCAGGGTATAGGCAGGTTAGTCCTATAGGGAGGCTGTTGGCGGGTATAGGCAAGTTAGGGCCTATAGGTAGGCTGGTGAAGGGTTTAAAAAGGGGATAGGCCTAAGGTAGGTGTGGCAGAGTAAGGAGGTAAGGTCCCCCATAGGTAGGCTGTAGGGCCCCGGGTATAGGCAGGTATAGGTCCCCCAAAGGGAGGCTGAGGCAGGGGGATAGGGGGGTTAGGTCCCCCAAAAGGTAGGCTGTAGGCAGTGTATTAAGTAATAGGGGTAGCTGAGGGCAGGGTATAGGCAGGGGATAGGTCCTATAGGTAACTGTAGGAGGATATAGGCCCGGAACGGTCCTATAGGTAGGGCTGTAGGCGGGTTTTAGGCAGGTAAGTTAGGTTGTAGGGGGGGGTTAGGGAGGTGTAGGTCTTTTTGGTAGGCTGTTGGAGGGGATAGGCAGGTATAGGCCTATAGGTAGGCTGTAGGCAGGGTAAAAAGGGGTATAGGTCCAAGGGTGGCTGTGGGCGGGGGTATGCAGGTATGGCCTTTGGGAAAATGTAGGCGGGTTAGGCAGGTATAGGCCATAGGTACTTGGGCAGGGGTATAGCGGTATAGGTCCTATAGGTAGGCTTACAGGGTATGGGCGAATTATCCTAATGGCGTAGCGGGGATGCATATGGGTCCTATAGGTGGCTGTAGGCAGGGAATGCGGGATAGGCCTATATAGGGTGGGCGGGGATAGCAGGAAAGGGTCCTATGGGTGGGCGTAGGCGGGGATTTAAAACAAAAAAAAACACTTACCGGGGCCCCCCCGCCTCCGTCCCTCTCTGCCCGCCTCCCACCCCTCCCGGGTCTCTCGGGACAGGGGGTGAAAGTCATCAGGGCCGCGACGCAGTGTGGGTGACACACGGCCTGCCGGAAACTCCGGACGGGGCCCTGAGTTTTTGGGGCCCCCCGGGGGCCACTGCGGACACGGGGCGCTCGCTCTCGCGCTCAGTGGGTATCCCTTTACCAAATCCTCCGGGGACGCATAAGGTAAGGATCGCTGACATGCCCGACCACAGCAGCGCCGGACACTGTCAGGTTACTCGCCTCAGTTATATCGCCCTTGAAGGGGCCATATAACTGAAGTGTCCCTGTCGGCCCCGGCATCGCAGCACCCAACGCCGACAGTGACTCGGTATAAACCAGGGGGGAAAATTTTTTAGTACATTTTTTTTGTGCTGAAAAACTCGGGTTATACCAGTATTAGGACTTGAAAGTGTGACAAACAACATGCCAGCCTAACTGAAATGTGCCAGAGACTCCTATTAAACAGCCACACTAGGGGAGAACAGAGTCTTCTATAATAATTCACTATTATTTATTTTATCACACGTCTATCTTACTCCATTACAGGTTTTAAAAAGAGCACATATAAAGACCCCTCACCCCAATTTAGGTACATCAATATCAATAGCTCATCAATTACGCCCACGCTTTTTTACTTTTTAGCAAATTATTTTACTTTTACTATCAGTAATTCACACGATTTATATTTATCTTTCATTGTAGTCACCAAAAATTGCATGTAACATATAAATCCTTAGATTTTTCCCAGCCTTTGTAACTTGACGGGAAAAACAGAAAAAATAAAATTTTATATTTTATTGCGGGGCTGAAAAAAGCCTCATTGCCCCTACTGTTTCCAACACCCCTTTTCTCAATGTTAGCAATTAGTTTAATCCCCCGGGTACACACCCATCACTGACCTTTTTATTTAAAAAAACAAAACCATAACTTACATTTAAAAACATATACATATTTTATGACATTCTAATATTGTGGCAAGCGACCCGGTAGTCCCCATTTTCTGCCACATAGGGTTGGCACTGGGGAAAACGCAAGACACGCCACCAAGGTACCTCCTTGGGGTGGAGCCCCCAATAGTTGCACCACCTAATTTTTTTTGGGAAAAAGGATCAGTTATGTGGCTTTTTTAGCCGTTCCCCGGGGTGGGTCTTTTTGGGGTAAAATGTGTCGGGTGGCGCTACTCCCCCTGTTTCCCGCCCGGTCTTGGACACATCCCTGGGGAACCCCATTAAAGGGCTCTTTACCCGGTTTTCAGGTACGTGGGCCCCCAACCTGGTGTTGGAGCACAGAGCTGGTAAGCCTGGCCCCAAAAGGCTGAGGAACCTATACCATTTGGGGGAGACCTAGGTATTGTGGATGGGGCCCTTTCCGGCCCCGATAAGGGGGGCTAACTATTTAGTCAGTGGCCTATTTTTTTTTTTTTTAATTTTTTGTTTTTCTGTGCCTCGATAAAATGGTTGAGGCCAGTTAACCAACCGTGTTAGTGCCATTCCGCCTGAAAGGGGTGTGATCCCTTACAAAGTACCCCAACGCCCAGGGAAGGGGGTCCAAGCAATGAGGGCCCAATACCTTTCTTTTAAACCCAAATGGGATATTCCAACTAGTTCATATAATCTCTACCACTTCGCTCCCACCATACACAATTGGTTAAACCATCCAGTGGGCGAATATACAAAAAGGCATCAGCCAACAGCAGTGCATGACACAGACAGTTTCTACTTCCTGCTGCACACCTTCTGTCTGGTGAAACACGTTGGGGGAGCGTATAGCCCATTCCCATATATACAGAGAGGTGTAAAGGATAGGGTTGCTATGGTGGTGCCCCAACTGCATCTGCCCATTGCCTGTAGCAACCACCCTTACCAGAGTTCGCGGGGAGAGATGTGTTGTGGGACTTGTGGTGCACCGGCGATAATCAATTGGCACGGCAACTGTTCTGGGAGTGATGAGACTTTTACTCTCATCCTTAGCAGCTTTTGGAATACATACAGTGTGCTTATGTCCCAGCACCCAGCAGCTTCGGCATCCACACATGCAGCTAACGAGTGGTCCTCCTCTTGACAACCTCACTGCTCTATTTGATCACTCTCAGTGGCTTCCTGCAATATGGCTCAGGCCTCCTGCTGAACTTCTTTCTGCTCCCCGGATCCATGCCTTTCCTCTGCACAATCAATGACTCTAGAGTGGGAACCTCTCCCGGGCCTCTCCCGGATTTTCTCTTCTTTTAACAAATTACAAGGACATGACTTTCTACTCTCTCCGAACGACAGCGAATAATATCTTCCACCCCTCATGGCTACTGCAACTTTGAGGGGCACACTTCTCTCTCTCTCACCAACTGCAGCTTCCCCCTCTGCACAAACTGGCCCCCTCCGAATTGTCACTCAGGCTGACTGTACCCGCTGAATGTTATCACAGGGGCACTTACCACCAGTCTCTGGTCCACATGCTCCTTCAATCCCATTTTGCAGATCACTCACTGCATCGCTTCAGGGTCTCACACAACAGTCTTTAACACTTGAAATTTTGCTGTCCCGCGCACACTTTGCTCTGGTCCCACAACACTTTAGACTTCGACGGCACGCCTGCGGATTGGGAGACTCCCTCTCCCACCACGCATGTCTGTCTCTTTGTCCTCTCATACCACAATCCTGCCCGACTACAACAATTTGTAAAGGATAGGGTGACCATGGCGGAACCCCAACTGCGTCTGCCCATTGCCCTTAGCAACCACCCTTACCAGAGTTCTTCTTTATTGTGGGGAGAGGTGTGTTGTGGAACTTGTTGTGCACCGGCAATAATCAATTGACACGACAGCTGTTGCTGAATTTTACTCTCATCCTTAGCGGCTGTTGCAGTACATACAGTGCGCTCGTGTCCTGGCATCCAGCAGCTTCAGCATCCACACACGCAGCTAACAAGGGGTCCTCCTCTTGCTCACCTCACTGGTCTACCTGACCGTTCTCAGTAGCTTACTTCACTATAAATAGCTTACTCCTGCTGAACTTCTCTCTGTTTCCTGGATCAATGCCTTTCCTCTGGACACTCACTGAGTAGGGACCTCTCCCCGGCCTCTCCCGAATTTTCTCTGCTTTTAACAAATTGCAACTATATACAAGGACATGGCTTTCTATTCTCCCTGAATGACTAACATTTATAATTTTATGTGTTATCTAGACTTGAGAAATACGGAATGTGTTATCCATTCTTCATAACTATGTTATCTATGATTTAGCCTCTATAAGTATGTACTGTATGTGATACCTTTTTATTTCTGTGATTCCACTTACTGAGTTCTTTAAACTTTTTACATACTATTCTACCACCCTTGTTTGCGCTGGGTCATTTTCCGTCGTCTGCCAACCCTCCGGTTTCTCTGTCAACACATTTTATTTGACATTGCTCCACATGACCTGTGACAGCAGAGTTAAAGGAGTTATCTCACTACATCGATTCATCTTACCACAGTCCTGTTTACTCAGTTTCATTTCTTAATTCAGGGGCGTATTTACTGGTGACTACTGTTCTGCAGTGACAATCTATTGAGGACACCAGGTCTGTAGCTATAGTGACCAGCGCTTGCAACCTATCAGGAGAGATCGAACAGGTCTGTAGCTATAGCAACCTGAGGCGCTGATGCAGCCAATACAAGAGGGGATATCTAGGAATAGGTAGGACACGGTTAATGGACACATATTAATGGACTTGTTTTTTCAAGATCTTTAACATAAAGAGCAATACTTGTAGTGAGACAACCCCTTTAATGTCGGTAGAGGCCTTGAATACACGGCTTTAGTCCTGATGCTATGAAAATCAATTCAAGGCCAAATTTATTATCTTTCCCTGAAGAAGATGATTGTGAAATACGCATCAAGGCTCTGTATAGAAGGCATCATACAAATATACTTTGTTCTAAGTTGATTAACCTGTTGCCACTTTCTTCTAATCCTTGTATTATTTATTATACTAACACTTACTGAATATTTACATTAGACTGGCACTATAGCACTTTGGCTTTTTGTTTACCTATATATTATGCATTAAATTTATGGATTTGTAAACAGCTTAATCTAACTTTACTTATTGATACTACACTGTGTTCCAAATTATTATGCAAAAAGTGTTTAGGAGTGATAAGGTAAGGCTTTTTTTGTTTGTCAGTTAAACTCATTGATGGTCATGTGTGCCAGGGCTCTTTATATCACTGAAAGCATTTGCAGACACCTTTGCTAATTAGTTTGGCAGGTGTGTCCAATTAAAGGCAAGACTACTTAAGAAGGCTGTCCCACATTATTAAGCAGCCTACATTTTCAGCCAAAATGGGAAAGAAAAAAGATGTGTCGGCTGCTGAGAAGCAACAAATTGTGGAGTGTTTAGGTCAAGGCATGACTACAATCAACATTGCCAAGACACTTCATCGTGATCATCGCACAATCAAGAAGTTTGTAGCTGATTCACAACACACACTTGTGCGTGCTGATAAGAGAAAATTGAGGACTCTTTCCAACAGGCAATTACGTCATGTTAAAAGAGCAACTGCAAAAATGCCTTGTCATAGCAGCAGACAAGTTTTTGAAGCTGCTGGTGCCTCAAACGTCCCCCAAACAACTAGATGCAGGGTCCTTCAGAGGATTGCAGCTGTGCGTAAGCCATCCCGTCGACCTCCTCTATCCACTGCACACAAGCAGAAACGGCTCCAGTGGGCCAAACAATACATGAAGACTGACTTCAAAACTGTTTTATTCACCGATGAGTGCTGTGCAACGCTCGATGGTCCAGATGGATGGAGTGGAGGATGGCTGGTTGATGGACACCCCATGCAAACACGGCTACGGCACCAACAAGGAGGAGGTGGAGTAATGTTTTGGGCTGGAATCATGGGGAGAGAGATGAACTCCATAATGTATGTGGAGTTTCTCAAACCACTTCCTGCCATGGTTCAAGAAGAAGAACCGTAAATTCTGCAGCAAGATCATTTTCATGCAGGATAACGCACCGTCTCATGCTACAAATAACACATCTGCATCTCTGGCTGCTATGGGCATAAAAGGGGACAAACTTATGGTGTGGCCCCCATGCTCCCCTGACCTCAACCCCATTGAGAACCTCTGGAGCATCATCAAAAGGAGTGTCTATGATGGCGGGAGGCAGTTCACATCTAAGCAACAGCTCTGGGAGGGTATTCTGTCCTCATGCAAAACAATTAAAGCAGAAACCATCCAAAACCTGACAAATTCAATGGACGAGAGAGTTCAGAAGCTCATTTCGAACAAGGGGTCCTATGTGCACATGTAACATCACCTAGAATAAAGTTTTGACTTGAAAACTGTTTGATTTCATTTTGTAATAACCTGCTAATGCTTATAATTTCACAAATGACCATGTTTTTGTTCGTTATAAAAATGAAAGGGTTGAAAACTCTGCTGTGCATAATAATTTAGAACATGCATTTTGAGTGCATTTTTTTGTATAAAATATACTGTTATCATAGGCAGTTTGTTCAAAATCCTTTCAATTACACTCTAGTAGTTGATGACTGGAAAATTACAATGACTGCAATTCATATAGGTAATTTTGAAAAATAAGAGAAAATATTATTTGCATAATAAATTGGAACACAGTGTAGTATATTAACTTTGTTACTCTCTAGTATATATTTTGGAACCTTGCATATCCTGTTGGGCTATTTATTTCATTTTAATTCTAGTTCCTTTTCATTGGATTTTATGTATCTAACAAAAGTTATTTGTGTACTTTCAACAAGTATCAAATGTATTTATATTTGGGCTCATCTACTGTATTTATACGACATCTATTTTGTTCTATAAGGCCACTTACCTTATGTTTTCTTTGTTATTGACATCTCACAAAAATAGCATATCATGTCATGCAGAGTGGAAATTGGCTTGTCCCTCCATCCTCTGACCAATTTCTGGGGAAATGTGGGCAGGTCCCTCAGAGGCATATATTTTAAGATGTATTGGTAACTTATAGAGTTTTTAGATTATGGTCACGGTAGATATCATGTCCCTGAGCATCACATTTTACTTAGCAGGGGATGATAAATCTTTGTTTCTCGTGTAAGCAATAACCCTAGGGACATGGCCTGTTTATCTAGCTCTGAATTAGAGAATTGATTAGGGTGTATTATCCAGTCCCTTATGTATCTCATTAATGCTGCCAGATTATATGCTTGTATGTTCTT
Source organism: Phyllomedusa bahiana (assembly GCA_025379985.1). Taxonomy (NCBI): domain Eukaryota; kingdom Metazoa; phylum Chordata; class Amphibia; order Anura; family Hylidae; genus Phyllomedusa; species Phyllomedusa bahiana. The sequence continues at coordinate 8,283 of JAODAL010026288.1, forward strand.
ACACTAGGTGTTGTAAGGGGGTACGCTCGGTGGTACAGCGAAGTCCCAGGGCAAATGGAGACACAGACAGCCTTGTAGCAAAAAGCACGGTTCTTGTCCGGCGTTTATTGTGCGACTGGCAGCCAAGACGTATGTCAGTACAATATACAAAATAAACTCCTGCTCGTCAGAGCGCTAACTAAACAAATGCAGTCCTTACTATCAGCTTGTAGCTTGGAACTTGTGGTGTAGCCTCTCAGGCCCAGCTTCCTGGCCTGTAACTGCAGACACACCCCCAGTCAGCTGACTAGCTGACCTATATAGCCAGATGAAAACCTGGCACTGGAACATGGGGGAGCAGCCACCCACCCAACTCTTTGACTGCTCCCGGTAAAAGCCGGACCCGGACTAAGCTGTGTTTCCACAGCTAAACTACTTGGTTAAACATGTGCCAACCGCCTAATACAGCTGACACAACCTCAGTGCTGGCTTCTACCCCACCGAGGCCAGGTCTCTCGGTGACATGTCTTAGTCTCGCCATACCTGAGCGAGAACTCTGGGGCCTATGTATACCCCGTTTACCACCTTGCCCTTCGGGGCCTTACAGTGTTTACAACCCTCCTATATGTTCTCAATGCATCAATATATACAGTATATATATGACACTTTGTGATACGTGATATGACACTTTAATAAAGAAGTCAGTGTACAGCTTGTAAAACAGTATTAATTTGTGTCCTCAAACTATGTCAACAAAAAAGCATCAATGTCTAATCCGCTGGCAACAAAAGTGAGTACACCCCTCAGTCAAAATGAACAAATTGTACCTAATTTGCCATTTTCCTTCCCCTGTGTCATGTGAAACATTAGCGTTACAAGATCTCAGGTGTGAATGGGAAGAAGGTGTGTTAAATTTGGTGTTATTGTTCTCCTCCTTTCTCAAACTGGTCACTTGAAGTTCAACATGGAATCTCATGGCAAAGAACTGTCTTAGGCCATGTTCACACGGCTTATTTGGGCACATATTTCAGCCCATAATTCGCAGCATACTGCGCGAATTATGGGCTGAAATACGGCCCAGTCATTACGGTAATCCACAGTTCTCATAGAGAACTGGACTGGCCAATCATATCTTCAGACCTAAACTCTGCGGAGCATCTGTGGGTATCCTCAAATGGAAGGTGGAGGAGAATAAGATCTCACCAGCTCTGTGATGTTGTCATGGAGGAGTGGAAGAGGATTCCAGTGGCTGCAACCTGTGAAGCTATAGTGAACTTCATGTCCAAGAGAGTTAAGGCAGTGCTGGAAAATAATGGTGGCCACACAGAATTTTGACATTTTGGGCACAATTTGTCCATTTTCACTTAGGGGTGTACTCACTTTTGTTGCCAGCGTAGTTAAAAGATTAGCCACTCAATTTCACCGAGTATCCTTCCTTTCATAGCACGGACATAGGATCTCTCTATCCCATATGTACACTTGCAGCAATACCAATACGTAATCTGGCTATATCTTAAAACATATACTTTTATTCTTTCCAACTTTTAAAAGCATACATATGCCCGTATTTGGCGTTATGCAATATAACAAAATAGTAGTAGGATACTCAAGTTTAAAGTTGTGGCGGATCGCCGTTCAGGTATAATGTCCACAGGCCATCTCGGTCTTGATCCCAACAGGGTTTCCCAGGAGGTACGCCAGGAGTCCGGGCTAAGCGCACGTCAGTCTGCGACGTTTCGAGATACTGTTGCCTCTTTCTCAAGCTCACTTTTGTTGCCAGCAGTTTAGACATTGTTGAGTTATTTTGAGGGCACACCATATTTACACTGTTATACAAGCTGTACTCTGACTACTTTACATTGTATGAAAAGATAAATTAGAATATTTACAAATAAGTGAGGGGTGTACTCACTTTTGTGAGATTGTTATAGCAAATGAATTCACTAAATGGAGGGGTTCTGCAATATATATATATATATATAATATTATATATTAATAATAATTTAAAATTTATATATTTATAAAATTATATAAGTTTTTTTTTTTCAAAGGGCTCTTTATTTTGCGTGAACATCTTCAGGAAGCGGGAGGTAAAAACAGACCCGTTTTTCACCCGATCTGAACGTATGAGTAAAAGGCTTTGTTGTACCTTGCCATTTTGGGCAAAGAATAAACCCGTTTTGTTTTGTAATAACCCTTAATGATTTGGGGCTTGATTGAAAGTCATGTTTCTACATACTTTAGGCATCAAACTATCACTGTCTGCAGCCTCTTTCCTTCCTCTTTGGATTTTGCAGATCCTGATGGGTCCTGTCTATTTGCATGTTCCACTTTATAAATCCCTTTAAGCCCCATAGTAAGTCTGTGGCACATGTTTTAACTAGCTGGCCTATTATCCAAATGTTACTCCATTTCAAACTTTTCAAAAACTCATCTAGTTTTCTGGTGTTTATGTAACTTTAAGAATCCGTACATGTTGCACCCCCCAAAACCCCCCAAGCCAATTCTCTTTTTTAGGGGATTTTAAGCCTTTTTTGTTGCAGTGCCAGAGCTTTATTCTATGCATCTATCCATGTGAGTGCCAGACTCGGAAGTTATTATTCTATTTTATAATCTTTATATTTGATCTTCTCTTCTTGCATCAACAATTATAGATCAAAATGGGCAAAAAAAAAAGATTTTTTTTTAAATTAAGTGAACTGATTGGGTAGCAGGTACTGTAACTGTCCCACTACTATACCAGATCAATGGTATGTTAATGTTTTTTAGCTTTTCCCCAGACCTTTTTTAGAAGTGGGCCCCATGTATTTACAGGTATTAACTCCTTCAATATAGTGACTTCATTTAGAACAACAGAAGCCCATTTGATATATAGTCATCCATTAATCTAAATGCTGCAAGTATCCACTCCCTTTTTAAATCTCATTCTTTATTATTCCATCTTTCCTATTATTTAATGTTAATATTTCAATGAATATAAATATTTATTACCTTTTTAGTGGGTAGTTCAAACAAGCACATTGATATATACAAACATCGTTAAAGAAAAAAGCAACAAGGAGAACAAAGAAGAGGGTGACTGAAAGAGGCAAAGGAGAAAACAAGAGGGGTTTGATTTTCCTTTACTAATTAAACCAATATACTGATATATATTCTTCTCAGCCATTTGTATTTTTTGATTGTAGATTTTTTTAGTTATGTTTTTTGTACATTATGTGAGCAGCCATCTTGCTTGAGCTGCTAGTAAAAGCATTTACAGCAGCTTTGGGGGCATAGGAGTATGTGAACAGGAGCAAACTCATTGACTTCTATAGGAGGGTGTTTTAGATACACTCTGTGGCCTAGGAATAAGTTAGTGTGCAGGGAAGGGGAGAAGAGAGGGTGTGACTATCTCCTTTTGTGAATGGTGGATCATGTGTTATCTATACACATTAGTGTCACCTCTTAGTGTAACCCTGCTGCTTGTGTTGATAATGAGGAGACTGCTGAAAAGTTTTCTTTGCAGAACAGAAAGTGTCAGATTATTATTAGGCCTAGTGGCCAAAGTGAAAACTGCAGGATTGTAGATAAATAAGCCGCTCAGTAAATATACAGATCCACTCAGTAGGTGATGAGGTATATAGTCCCTCATTAAGCAGCCCCTCAGTGTATATATTAGAACCTTCAGTAGGTAGGCAGGTATATCTTCCCCATTAGGTATCTATAGAGAACCCCTCAGTAGATAGGTAAGTTAGTATATAGGGCTTTCTCAGTAGGTAGGTATATAGGGTCCCCAGTAGATAAGTTGGTATACAAGGTCCCCCCAGTAGGTAGGTATGTATATAGTGCTCCCCCAGTAGGTGGGTAGGTATATAGGGCACTGAGTAGTGAGGTAGATAGGTATTTAGGGCTCCCCCAGTAGGTAGGTAGGTAGGTACATAGGCCTCCCTAGTAGATAGGTTGGTAAATTGAGTCCCCTCTATAAGTAGGTTGGCATACAGTAGGTTGATATATCCCCAAGAAGTAAATATGGGTAAATATCCTCCCAGTATGTAGATATATAAGTATATAGCGCTAAAAAATAACACTTACCTTTTTCCATTCTCCCATCTAACACTTCCTTGAGACTGGAGTGGCGTGATGACATCATTACCTTGTACCACTGCCTCCTGAGGGCTAAATGGCCAGGATCAATCGCTGCATCTGTGTGACCCAGCAATGCAGCTGTGTGGGGTTAAGGTGGACCTACGGGCCCCCCTGACTCAGGAGCCTAGTCGCAAGTGCGACTGCTAGGACCCTTGTAGCTACGCCACTGGGTTCATGTGTAACGCACCAGTGGTAAAGTATAAAAGCACAAGCCACAGTCACAGTTTGTGCCCAGGAGTTTTAATAAAAGAGCTAACACAGATGTTCTATGTACTTTTATCATTATGGAAAGGTAATTCTCTCCCTAGGTATGTTGTGACTCTCATTTTATACAGTACTTTATTTCCAAGTTTCTTTCCTGTTAGCTTTCAGTGAATCCACCCTAAGTTCAACACTTGTTAAAGGTTTTACCTTAATGTAAAATCCCCAGTGCTGGCCGGTCAAAGTGAACCAGCCATGCATGGGAATGAGGAGGGTGGCACTTGTAGCTGTCTTCTCGTATTCATTTCTATGGGAGATTCTGAGCTTTCTCACAAAATGCAGCAAAATACAGAACAATGTCTGCAGCCCACCTGCTCCCACCTCCCCTCTCACTGCCCTCATCACTCTGCTCACTGTTGGTGAAGTAGGAGAGGCTCTTTACCCTCCACATTTCTCAAATGTGTCTGCATCCAGAATATGCAAATAAAGTGGAAAATGGCATCTGGGGGGCCATGTCCAGACACCCTGGTTAAGTAGCCCTGTTTGCCCTATGGTTAAAGCAACCCTAACTTTATAAGTTGGAATAATTTTGCACTATTCATTCTCTTCAAGAATCTTGATGGCAATGACATAGCTTTTCGCTAACCCTAAGAAAAAAATCTAGAGTAAATAAATGATCATAATTAGTGGACAGCATAATGCTCAGGGGTTAGCACTGTTTCCTTGTAGCACCAAAGAAATCATTTGCACAGGTTTTTTTATGGTTTTGAGTTTGCATAAGAAAGGGACAATAGAACGTGAGCCCCAATGGGGACACAGACTGATGTAAATGGTGGCAATCTCTATACAGAGCTGTGACTTATGTTGGCAATATATAAGAAATGGGAAATGAATGCACTTATAAAATATAATAAAAACTCTGCCAACATTTATTTTAGGACTGACAAGGCTTCCTGGAGGAAAGTTTAATTTCTCTCTTCTAATTAGGATCCATTCTTTCTCTGTTTTCCCATAAATAGCACTTGTATCAGTGCCCTGTAGTATTCTTGAGAAAGAATGGTATAAGGCACTGTAGTCTTGGGAAAAACATCTCTAGAAAAACTCCACACAGAATGTAATTGTCTTCCTCTTAACAATACATTTTCCTGACAGTTTCAGTAATTATTTGTAATATTGAATGGCTTATGATAATGACATTTCTAGAGCTTTGTTGTCTTCTCTGATTGTTCTGCATATCTATACAGTAAGAGCCTGTGTTAAATGTGATTAATTATTCGAACTTATAAATTCCCAAGAGAATGAGCCTGATCTCTAATCAACCATTTCTATGACATTTGACAACCCAGCTCCTTTGTAATATAATTGGCTTCTGTCCCTAAAAGCCGACATATTCTCCGTCCCACACATCAATGTGAGCACAGTTTTACTTTGATCACTAGAGAAATGTTATAGTTTCTCATGGATAAAACATTAGGTGAAATCTTAACACAAACACTTCTCTTCAGGCAATTGATTGTGTTACAATGAAGTCACCTTTAAACATGTCCCTGAAAAGTTTTCTGAATACATATGTATACTCTAAGCCATCAGTCATTATCCTTAGTGTCACAATGTGAGCTGCATTTTAAAGAGTGTTTACACAGAATTATTGGTTGTGCTTGGTAATACAATTTACTACAGCTCCATCCTATAAAGGTAAGTAGAACTGAGCTGTCATATCCAGCACAGCAACTCCTAAATGTATAGAACCTTGTCTGGTAAACAATAAAGGGAGTGTTGCATTTGGCGGAGTGCTGAAGCTACTTAAAGGGGTTTTGCCACGATCTAATGTTGACGTGGGATCCTCCAAAATGGAATCACTTTTCTAAATATATATAATAAAAAAAAGTGAAGCGTCTGAGAGCTACAGCCTGACTTACATGCCCTTGGTTTCCTGACAGTTTACATTAGACACGACCAGGAGCTGATCTAGCCGCAATTGCGTTGTTTGCACTTCTTATCTGATGGCAGGGAAGATGAATGAGCTTTGAAGAGACTGGAGAGAAAGATCCTGTGTCTTTTGTATAAAGAATCCACTGGTTGTAATGTAATTATCTGAGTAAACATGCAGAAACTCCCTGGCTCTTTGCTCAGCCCCCCTTCCTCTCCCCTGCAGCCATGCATGAAGGAATAAAAGAAGGCTGCCTGCTGAGCTTATCTTCTCTCCTGAGCAAATAAGAGGGAGAAATAAAACGCATATAGCTTGTGCGCAATACAGTTCTCCTCTGTGGATTGGCAAAAAAATGTTTGCTCAACTACAGAGACTGAGTATCAGGAACGTACATGGGAGGTGCAGTGATGACATCACAGAGGAGGTACTTGTTTTTTTAAACACAGAAACACAACGCCCCTTTTTTCAAGCCTCAAGAGGGGAGTATCAGCCTGGTAGGTAAGGAACTCACTTCTTGGCAAAACCCCTTTAAAATGGCTGCTAATAGGGATGCTGAGGATTGGACCCACAGACATTTAATGTTGATGGCATATCTTAATTTTAACAGTCCAGGATTACCTACTTAAGGAGTTTTTCTGTGTAAATTTTTTTTTTTCTAAAAACATTTCAAGTTTAGACATGTTTGTAATGTATTTTCGACAAACTATCTGTGGGCATCTGCACATTTACTTTAGCTGTTTGATGAAAGAAAGCCTACTAGTTTTATGTTTTAACACATTGGGAATATCTCTGTGTTGGGGCTATACAATACATGGAAACCTCCAAAGAAGCATTTATGCTATCGATCATAAATGAAAAAAACTTTGAGATTCTTAGTTCAAACGTTTTGATCAAAAAATGTTTAAGCCACCCACGGCTTACAAAGTGATCTCAAGGCGGGTGGTCCTACGCTATCTTTACCTCTCAACAGAGCCAAATTCAGACTTGTCATAGGGTGCAGAACTATACGTTGTATTTGGCATATATTGCTTTTAATCTATATAGGGAGGAAGGGATGCCTCCATTTTGGTTTCCTGCACCCCGCCCACCTTCACAGGCTGTTATATCAGTCAGCATGTTTCCCAAGGGTTTTGGTGTTTTTTTTTATTTTTCTCTCTGGATAATGGAGGTCAGTTGACCCTATGAGAAGAATTTGGCTCTATTGAGAGGTAAAGATAGCGTAGGACCACCCGCCTTGAGATCACGTTGTAAGCCGTGGGTGGCTTAAACATTTTTTGATCAAAACTGTGGAACTAAGATCTAAAAGTTTTTTTCATGTATGATAGGTTTACCCATAAATGGTCGGGGTTTTCCCATTTTTTACCCCTTTTAGCCAGTGATGTCCAAACTTTAAAAGGTTTCCAACATGAGAAGATACTTCCAAAATACAGGTACCTTTCTTAAAACATAGTCTTTATTAGTAATATATGTAAAAGACAATAAAACAGATTCAATTGCATAATAAAAAATGACCACCACAAAATATCCACAAAATTGTTGTCTTGGTGTATACCAGGCTGTCACTACTTTGGGATTGGTCGGAATTCACAATGAGTATATTATAATCTAAGAAAACCATATACCGTATATACTCGAGTATAAGCCGAGTTTTTCAGCACAAAAAAATGTGCTGAAAAATCCGACCTTGGCTTATACTCAAATCACTGTCGGCGTTCAGGCACTGCGATGGCCCGAACGCCGGCAGGGACAAATCAGCTATATACGGCTCCTCAGGGAGCGCATATAACTGAAGGCCGAATACAGCCACAGCCCCGGGCACTTCCGTGGGGCCCCCGGGGCTGTCGGCAATTTTCTTCCCCCGTATGTGATCCACATGGAGCGCCACAAAAGTGAAGAGATGCACTGCGGAGCAGGGGCGAGTGCTCCCTGCTCCGCAGTGGACTCCCGGGCGGCCCCCAAACTCGCGGCTGTCCGGGAGTTTTTCCCGGGACAGGCAGTGGCATTACTCGGAACCCCGGGGTGGCCCCTTTAAGTGGTTGTTGTCACGGGTAAAGGTGTATGGACGAGGGTAATATGGTGGCTAACTTCCCCAGGGACCCGAGTACCCAAAAATTCTTTGTTGTCCCTTAGTCACTAGACGACCCAAAGCCAGGGTTCGGAAAACAACGGTTAGTTGATTTATTTGCAGCAAAAATAGTTGAGCCCTTGTCTTGGATGCAACCCGGAATACAATAACTGTGATGCAGTACAATGACTTGACTTGAGTATGATGTAATAGCGGCCCGCTTTGATAATGATACAACAGTCTCTGAGTATGTGTCAGACTCTGGTAACTTTAGATGCTGGGAGTAGTATTACTTTAGAAGATAATGATTACAGACCTATTCCTGAAGAGTGGATTCTTCACCAAGGGCACAGGCTTTGAGAAAAAAGACTGGTTTGAAGGACCTCTGATTCTTGAATACTCGGATTTGAGACAGACTGAAGCTACTTCCGCACACGTTGAGCATGAGAAGTGCGTGGATCTCTGACTTGAAAGCCAGGAGAAAGGACTATGACGCTGGTGGGAGACCCTTTTTTTTCCCCGAGGGGTGGACAGAAGGTTTTCTGATGGATTGCACCCTCCTGATTTAGCACTGGAGATCCTGTTGAGCCCCTTAGGTGGTAGGAGAATTAAGGGACAGGTTTGAGGTAGGCTGGGGGCCTAGCAGAATGGCTGAGGGAGCCAGGGAGCAACACACACCTTGACTTCGGAGACCTCGCACACCTCCCGATGGAGGAGCAGAGACTAAATAACCAATGCATGCCTAACTGCTTCACTCCCTCTGGCCAGCGTTGGTTTTGGGCCCATGGTAGCAGAGGGGGTCACATGTCGAGAGCTATTGCATCTTTTTTGAACGAAAAGGTTATGCAGCCAATCAGCAAAACACCTTTACTTGGCAAGATCGGAACCCCAGAGGGGGCGACAGAGAAAAAAATTTTAACCAACTGTTAACTGTCTGGACAGCGTTGGAAAAAGTTTCAGTGCTGGGTCACTACAGCAGCGCCCGTTATCATGCTGCCTGCGCGGCTTGATTACGTCACGCGCTCTGTGCCGGCAAGAAGATAGAGCGGCCGGGAGGCGGAGCGGTGAGGGACCGAGGTGAGTACTGTACTTGTTTTTTTTTTTTTTTTTTAAAAACCCTGCCTATAGCCTGCCTATGGGGACATGGCTGCCTATAGCCTGCCTATGGGGACATGGCTGCCTATAGCCTGCCTATGGGGACATGGCTGCCTATAGCCTGCTTATGGGGACATGGCTGCCTATAGCCAGCATATGGGTGAATGGCTGCCTATAGCCTGCCTATGGGTGCATGACTGCCTATAGCCTGCCTATGGGGACATGACTGCCTATAACTGCCTATGGGGACATGACTCTGCATATATCTACCTAGGGGGACATGACTGCCTATAACTACCTATGGGGACACGACTGCCTATAACTGCCTATGGGGACATGACTGCCTATAGCTACCTATAGGGACATGACTCTGCATATAACTACCTATGGGGACATGACTGCCTATAACTACCTATGGGGATATGACTGCCTATTACTACCTATGTGGACATAACTCTGCCTATAACTACCTATGGTGACATAAACCTGCCTATAGGGACATAAACCTGCCTAGAACCTGCCTATGGGGGCATAACCATGCCTATAACTACCTATGGGGGCATAACCCTGCCTATAACTACTTATGGGGACATAAACCTGTCTATAACCTGCCTATACCTGCCTATGAGGGACATATACCTTCCTATGTAATTTTATTGGTATCTATTTTTATTTTTTTAATTTATCAGTATTCGCTGTATTTCCACCCTAGGCTTATACTCGAGTCAATACGTTTTCCTGTTTTTTTGTGGCAAAGATTGGTGCTTCGGCTTATACTCGGGTCGGCTTATACTCGAGTATATACGGTATGTTGTATAAACAACTTTAAAAATGATATTTAAAAAATTTTAATTATATTATAATATAAATATATATATATATATATATATGTATGTGAGGATTCAACGCTGCCTAGGATACACCGATCCAAAAAGCGTGGATGAGCTGGTGTCCGTCGTGGAGCGTTTTACCGCCACAAGGACTTCCTACAGGACTTGCATGCCCGGGGGAACCCGAAGAAGACCATTAGCTGGTAAGACTGTTCTATTACTAGGGGGGCGAGATGTGTGGCAAGGAGGGTGGCACCCCATCAGAGCGCCCGGGTTTGAACGGTTGAAAATCCCAAAAAAGGCCCCTACTACTAGGCCCCATGGCCATGTAGTCTGCTGGCGCTGCCAGGGTTTGGGACATGTGGCGGCTAACTGCCCCTCCAAAAAAAGCCCATGGTTTGTGTTGGACTTGGGAGGCGCAGGTCGTATTATTGCCAGGCCTGCTTATGCTGCCCAAAAGGGACAATATGGGTGACCGGCAGGTGTGCCCTGTCAAAGTGGAGGGTCATCCAGTAAGGGCCTCTTAGGGACTCGGGGGAGTCTAGTGACTTAGTCCAAGGCAGTCTGGTACCTGCGACTAAAATCCAGACTCGCTGCTTGGGTTTTATCTGCATTCATGGGGACATTTAGGACTACCCCACCGCTGTGGTCACTGTGGAGACCCCGTGTGGGTCAGTGAGTCATGAAGTGGGTGTTGTACAAGAACATGCACACCAAGTTATTGTGGGACGGGACTTTCCACTGTTCTGGAACATGTGGGAAAATAAGCAGAGGAGGGGGTGTAAGTTCCGCAATACGTTTAATGTGTATAACCCTGTCACATCAAATGTGCCCCTGAATACGGGTGATTTTCCTCTAGAGGTTCTGGCCGGGGACTCAGAGGAAACTCTCCCGGAGGTTGAATTCTCAATTTTTGCAAATTGCCGGGGGAAAACTTTGGTACTGAGCAGTTAAGGGACCCTAACTTAGTGAATGCCATTAAAAGTGTTAGGGTTATCAATGGCGTCATCCAAGACCCTGACACTGAGTTGGTGTATCCCCATTTTGCGGTCCAAAATGATCTCCTATATGGAGTAAAAAAGACTCCGACTGAGGTCATAGAGCAGCTGGTGGTTGCCCACAATCGCATGGTTCGCTCGGTGTTGGAGCTGGGTCTTCCCCATGTGCTGGGTGGGCACCTAGGGGTTAGAAAAAAACCCGGGGAACGTTATCGAGCGGAATTTTTTCTGGCCAGGGAGTTATAATGCCATACAGGCCTTCTGCCAGTCCTTTTCCCCGAGTGCCAAGTTAATGCCCCCGGCCACAATTTCGTAACCCATGGTTCCACTACCCATCATTGAGGTGGCCTTTGAACGTTAGCCATGGGAACTTGTAGGGCCCCCCCCAAAGTCTGCAAGAGGTCATCAGCACATATTAGTGTGCTAGTTTTACGCCACCCGTTACCCTGAAGCCATCCCGCTTAGAAACACGTCATCCAAAGTCATTGCACGTGAGCTGTTTAAGCTGTTCACCAGAGCCGGCCTCACTAAAGCGATCTTGCCATACCCGGGGACGAGCTTTATGTAAAAATATACCCAAGAGCTGTGCCGGCTCTGAACATCCCCCATCTGCGTACGTCCTTGTACCATCCCAGAGGATGGCCTGGTAGAACGGTTTAAACCCCGAACTCTAAAAGGGATGCTTAAAAAGGTAGTGGACAAAGATGGAAAGGATGGGACGTCTGTTACCTAATTTAATGTTTTCCATCCTAGAGGTCCCGCAGGCGTTCCACGGGTTTCTCCCCTTTGAGCTACTGTATGGTAGGCATCCCAGAGGGCTGTTAGACATGGCTAAGGAAACCTGGGAATAGGGGCAAACCCCACCCGCAGTGTTATAGCCCACATAGCGGACATGCAAGACAGAATTACGGCAGTCATGCCAATCGTTAAAAGAGCAATGCAGCAAGCTCAGGAAGCACAGGCCAGAATATAAAATTTGGGGTCGCAAGAGTTAGGTCTTTTAAAACCAGGTGATCTCGTGTGTGGTTTTAGTGCCAACCGTAGAGAGTAATTCCTCGTTTAAGTGGCAAGGTCCCTATGAGGTCGGGGAAAAAAATTTAAGCGAGGTAAATTACAAGGTGTACCCAGCGGGAGAAGAAAGCCCTTACAAATTTCCACATCAACTTACTAAAACCTGGAAGGCAGAGGGTTCTCACAGCAGGAAGGGAGGCCAAGAAAGTACCCAGCACTGAGTTCCCCGGGTCCGTATATCACAGTCATTGTCAGCAGTTCAGGTACAAGAGGTCAGAGAGTTCCTGCAGAGGAATAGAGAGACCTTTCGAAAGTACCAGGTAGGACAAATATTATTGAGCATGACATTGTGACAGACCCTGGCCCAAAAAGGGGAGGCTGAGGCCGTTGTGTGCCAGAAGCTCAGAGGAAGGCTATCTCAGAGGAGGTACAGAAAATGTTATCCTTGGAGTTATTGAGAGGTCAAAAAGTGGCTGGTCAAGTCCCATTGTCCTCATCCCTAAACCTGATGGCACTCTCAGGTTTTGTAATGACTTCCGGGGGTTAAATGAGGTGTCAAAGTTTGACGCCTATCCATGCCAAGGGTGGATGAATTGATTGAACGTCTGGGCCCTGCAAAATATATTACCAACCCTTGACCTGACCAAAGGGTACTGGCAGGTGCCACTTACCAAGGGAGGCGGGGAGAAAAAAAAGGCTTTTTCAACGCCTGATGGCCATTTTCGTATGTAGTACTCCCCTTTTTGGGCTCATGGGGCCCAGGCCTTTCAAAGCTGATGGATTAATCCTACAGCCCCACAGAGCATATGGCAGCGGCCCTACTTAGATGATGTGGTCATTTTTAGCACGGATGGGAATCACTCTACATAAGGTCCAGGCCAATGGTAGACTCCATCCAGGAGGCTGGTATGACGGCAAACCCCAAAAAGTGTGCGATCGGTCTTGAGGAGGCTTGTACTTGGGGTACAATATTGGGACGTGGGGGGTTTTTTAAACCACAAATGGACAAAAAGGGAGGCTATTAAAAACTGGCCACAACCGTCTCCAAAAAACGGTGAGAGCTTTTTTTTTAGGGATCGCTGGATTTTATCGAAGGTTTGTCCAAATTTTGACCATCGCAGCCCCCCTTACAGACCTTACAAAAGGGGCTAAGTCCAAAAGGGTTAAAATGGGACAAATGTCAGAAGAAGCCTTCCAGAAATTAAAAGAGGTCTTATAGAGGCCAGTGGGTTTAAATTTCACCTGACTTTAAAAGGGAATTTATAGTACGGCAGATGCCTCTAATGTTGGCTATGGAGCAGTTCCTGTCACAGGTAGTTAAGGGTGAAGAAACCCCGTGGTCTATCTAAGCAGGAAGTTAACATCGGCGGAAAAAAATTATGCCATTTAAATTTAGAGAGAGTGCCTGGCTCTTAAATGGGCAATGAGTCCTTAAGGTACTAATTTGTTGGGCAGGGCAATTAGGCTGGTCACCGATCACTCACCTTTTTAAAAAAGGATGGCCCCGAATAAAGGCAAAAATGCTAGGGTTACCAGGTGGTTTCTTGCCTTACAGGATTACCCAAATTCTATGTGGAACTTTGTCCTGGATCTCAGCAAGGCAATGCGGACGCGTTGTCCATGTCCATTGTCTGAAAGGGACAGTGTGCTCCTGCCCCACAGGTCTGAGCAGAGGGGGGGGGGATATGTAAGGCCCGAAGGGCAAGGTGGTAAACGGGGTTATAAAATAGGCCCCAGAGTTCTCGCTTCAGGTATGGCGAGAGTAAATTTCAGGTCACCGAGAGACTGGCCTCGGTGAGGTAGAAGCCGTTACTTCTTTGTGTCAGCTGCATTAGGGGTTGGCACATGTTTATCAAAGTAGTTTAGCTGTGGAAAACACAGCTTAGTCCGGGTCGGCTTTTACCGGGAGCAGTCAAAGAGTTGGGTGGGTGGCTTGCAGGGGGGTTTTGTTTTGGCTGTATAAGTCAGCTAGTCAGCTGACTGTGGGTGTGTGTCTGCAGTTACAGGCCAGGAAGCTGGGGGCCCGAGGAGGCTACACCACAAGTTCCAAGCTACAAGCTGATAGTAAGGATGTTTGTTTAGTTAGCGCTCGGACGAGCAGGAGTTTATTTTGTATATTGTATTGACATACGTTTTGGCTGCCATCGCACAATAAAAAGCCAGACAAGAACGTGCTTTTTGCTTACAAGGCTGTTTGTGTCTCCATTTGCCCTGGGACTTCGCTGTTTCCACCCAGCGTACCCCCTTACAAAAAAAATATATATATATATAAATAAAAAAAAGAAAAGGGCAATTTCCTGACAAAACACAACCTTAAAAAAAAAGCAGGTACAAACACCAAGGGGGGGGGGTTTTCACCACGGGGCAAAGGACAAAAATCCGGCGGAAAGGTTTGCCCGGCCGGTATTTGTCCTGTTTGCGGCCGTTTCCCCACGGCCCCTGGGGGGGGGGGGGCTTTTCTCCCGCGATTAGCGGGAACAGCCCTCCCCCCTCCAATTTGAAATGACAGATTCCGTTTGGGGACTGCATGCACGGGGTTTTCCATAGAGCACAATTGTGCTCATTTTCGGCCCGGGTTTTTAGGCCCGGGCTGAAAAACCGCAAACCGCCTGAAAAACCGGCCGAAAACCCGTGCCGTGGGGACATGCCCTAAGACTACCTATCTGAAAATGAGTTAAGGTAATGATACTATCTCTGTTATTCATCCTAAACTTGCCCCTATATAGGGAGAAATAATCACCCTGCTTAAAAGTTTACAACATGTTGAGGACTCACCAGTTACTTTTAATATTTATAAAAGTCGTCTGTTATGAATCCTCATTTTTTACATATAACTTTTCATTTAGGAGCGTTATATACTTTCATAGCAAAGAGTGGCTACAAACATGCAACATGTCCATGACTTTCTCAGACAACCATTGGTTTTAATGGAGAGTGTGTAATGCTTCATTTCCCATGTAATGGCACTGTAGGGGTTGTGCACACTTGCTGCATTGCTCTTTCAAATATCACAGTCAGTCAAAGGAAGTCCAAGCAATAGAATACGTTGTGATCCAATTAACATCCATAATGCTTTCTATCTTTATTGCTGTGTGCATTACTAAGGGGTTTCCGAGGGACAGGACATATTTCATTTTTATGAACTCTTAAATAAAAAGGTAATTGAAGAGGTCATGAAAGAGTCATCAGTTATCAGAGTCCTATCACTGAGAACTCATCAATGTTGAGAATGAGGGGCTCCAAGTCCTCATTTTCAGCTGAATGGCAGAGCCATTAGTCGATCTCCATTAAAAGTAAATGGGAGTGACAGAAAAAGCTTACTGGGCACTCTTTACATTTCTATTGCTCCTATAAAAAAATGATTGATTGTACAAGAGTGCTGAGTTCTCCAGGTTGGACCACATCTGTTGAGAAGCCAAACTAGTTTATATTCAAGAGCAGCCATTAAAATAAAAAGATAACGTAACGGGGATCTGTTTGCTATATTATGAGCACTCACATGGTAAAAAAATAAAAATAAAATATTTTAAATGTTTTCAATGTGTAAACAATGAAATTTATTATTTGCATAAAATCAGTATTCTTTCAATATTTCCAATTTTCACAAAATATTTTGGATATTTGGTTGAAATGTCAGAATGGAATTTTCTTTATATGTTTTTTTTTAAATGAACTAAATGAGACCATCTCTCACCGTTAGAAAGCTCATGTCTGACTGTTCAGTGTTTCAGTACTTTTTGCACAACTTGCTAATCTCTAATGAGGAGCTTAATGGCAATATTTAAAGCAAGTGTTTGATCCCTGAATCCCCCAATACATTTAGTCAAGCAATTTGAATTGGGATTTAAACAGCCCTGCTCATCCTGTGGTTCACATTTTGACATCATGAGCAGTGTTGGACTGGGAGGCCTGGGGCGTTAAAGAGGTTTTGCCATGATGTAATGTTGACGTGGGATCCTCCAAAATCTGTATTTAATCACTTTTCTAAATATATGTGATTACAAAAAGTGAAGCCTGTGAGAGCTACAGCATTGCTCAGTCCCCCTTCGTTTCCTAAAAGTTTACATTAGATACAAGCATGACACTGACAGGAGCTGATCTGGCCACGCTTGCATGTTTGCACTTCTTATCTGATGACAGGGAACATGAAGGAGCTTGCAAGGGACTGGGGAGAAAAAGCAGTGAATGAGCTTGTGTCTTTTGTATAGAATCCACTGATTGTAATGTAATTATTTGAGTAAACATTGCAGATGCTCCCTTCTTCCTCACTCTATGCTAACCCCCCTCCCTCTCACCCCTGCAGCCGTTCCATGACTCAGCATGCTTTGTTTATCTTCTCTCCTGAGCAGATAGGAGGTAAGGAACTCACTTCCTGGCAAAACCCCTTTAATCTTGGGGCCCACCCTACAGCTACTGTACATGAAAATATTACCTGCCTCTTGGACATAAATGTATCCATTTTACCACATAATACAGTGTGCGATACAGAACTTTTTGTGCAGTACACAATACCAAGTGAGTCACATATCTGTATATCTCACACGTCTGTCTGTCTCACACATTTGTCACAGTCTAATATATCATAGACACATGGCTAAGTAGCTCCATCCATATCCCCCTCCACTTCCCATTAGCCCACATACAATATCCGCCTACAAGTTTTACCTTGGTCACGCACCTCGCCACTTTCTAAAATGAACACCATTATAAACACAGTCCCAGGCCATAGCTTAGAGGCACAGTCCCCAAGAGGGCTGGAGGGGGATGGGGAGAGGAATAACACCCTGGAGATTGTATTACAACTAAGGCCTGTACCCCCTCAGAATCATATTACCAGCTAGGCTGGCAAGGCCCTAGGAAAGTGGTTCATTGGACAAGGCCCCAGATTGCTCGGTAAACCCTATTTATGTAGGTAGACCCCCGTTGGGTAAGTTAATAGGCAATAGGCAGGTAGATTGGCTACAGGCAGGTTGGTGCCTAGGTCCAAGTTAGGTAGATAAGTAGAAGATAAGTAGGCCCCAAGTAGGTAGGTTGGCCACAGGTGGGTGGGTAGATAGCCCCCAGGTAGATAAATACAGTTAGGTTGATAGGCCCCAGTTAGGTTGGTGGGCTTCAGTTAAGTAGGTTGTAAGTGGGCTCCAGCTAGGTAGGTTGTAGGTAGGTGATAGGTGGGCCCCAAGTAGGTAGGTTGATAGGCCCCAGTTCGGATGGTGGGCACCAGTTAGGTAGGTTGTAGGTATTTAGGGCCCCAATTAGGTAGGTTGTAAGTAGCTAGGGCAAACAGTGAGGTAGGCTGTCGGAAGTTAGGGCCCCAGTTAGGTAGGCTGAAGGTAGTTAGAGCCTCAGTTAGGTAGGCTAAAGGTAGTTATGGCCCCAGTTAAGTAGACTGTAAGTAGGTATGGCCCCAGTTAGGTAGGTTGTAGGTAGTTATGGCCCCAGTTAGGTAGGCTGTGGGTAGTTAGTGCCCCAGTTAGGTAGGCTATAAGTAGCTAGAACCTCAGTTAGATAGGCTGCAGGTAGCTTGGGCCCTAGCTAGGTAGGTTGTAGGTAGTTAGGGCCCAAGTTAGGTAGGCTATAGGTAGGTAGGACCACAAATGTAAAAAATAATAAACTCACCACTGTCCGGGTCCTCCAACTTGACGAGCGGCTAGTGAAGCCCGACGTAGACGGCACAATGATTTGATGCCATCGCGCCGCCTATGTCACAACTAGAGGTTGACGCCTGGTAGGCTTAAGGCCTTAGGCTTACCAGGGTGAATAGCTCCACTAAGGCCACACAGTCCCAGGAATCGAGGACAGGGCCCGGGGATTCTGAGGCAGTATGCGGCGGCTGGATCCGGTATGTCAGATGCAGTAACTGGGTGACCCACTGGAGCTCGCCTCCCCGGTGGGCCAGTCCAAGCCTGATCATGAAACCAAGGCAACACCTTACAATTGATCAACAGTTTCTCGCCTTAGCATGGCTTCAAGCTCTCAGATGGAAGTGTGCACTGAGCTTAGAGTGTCACAGAGTGTCATCAACAGATTGCAACAGAGATACAGAATGACTGGTAGAGTCACAGAAAGGCAAAAAAGTGGAGTTCCTTTGTCTACATCACACACTGATGACTGCTTCATTGTAAACAATGCCCTGTGAAACCAGATGATGAATGCCAAACAACTCCAGGCACATTTAAGGGAGGTGAGAGGCAACCAAGTGTCATGTAAGACTATTTTTTCAATTTACATCTGCATGATCTGCGTGCTAGAAGACCTGAACACACCACCAGGAACAAGCATCATTGTCTTGTATGGGCCAGGGAGCATCAACGCTGGATGAGGGACCAGTAGTGATGAAATTCGATTCCATCTGAGCAGAAATGATGGCCCAGAATGATGTTAGCAATGACATCAAGGAGAACACTATGCATCAGCCAGGTCAGATACTGTTCAGGTACTCTTGTTGGTCATCTATCACACAGACCACACTGATAGGAACAGTTACGCATGGTCTGACATGACGCTTGGTTTCTGCTCACCTCCCTTAAATGTGCCTGGAGCTGTGTGGCATTCATCATCCGGCTCTGCAGGGCATTGCTTACAATGAAGCGGTCATCAGTGTGTGCTGTAGCCAAAGAACGTCCACTTCTTTGCCTTTCTGTGACTCTATCAGTCTCTCTGTATATTTGTTGCAACCTGGCGATGACACTCTGTGACACTCTAAGTTCAGTGGCCACTTCCATCCGAGAGCATCCTGCATGAAGCCTTGCAATGGCGAGGTTCTGTTGATCAATTGTAAGGTGTTGTCTTGGTTTCATGATGTCAAAATGTGAAAAGCATGATGAGTAGGACTGTTTAAATCCCAATTCATATTGATCACTTAAATTTGTTTGGCGATTCAGAGATTAAACACTTGTTGTGAGTTTTGCCATTAAACTCATTTTTAGAGATCAGCAAGTTGTGCAAAAAGTACTGAAACATTGAACAGTTGGACATTCTGAAGTTAACAGATGGTCTCATTTAGTTCATTTTAAAAAAAAAGTAAACATTTTCGGCCTGAAATTTCAACCAAAAGTCAAATATCCCTAGCTTAATATTGATGGTTATCATAAAAAAACAGAAAATGTGTTCAGTGTATGTGGCTTAGGTGGCAGTCTAACTTTGCCCATACACATGATATAAAAAAACAACTTAGGGCGCGTTCACATGGCACAGGACAAATACCGGCCGGTTTGCCGGACGGTATTTGTCCTGTTTTGCGCCCGTCCCCACGGCCGCGGGGGGGGGGGGGGGGGGGGGGGGGCGGCGGGGGGGAACGGCGGTTTTCTCCGCGATGAGCGGAGAAGAGCCATCCCCCTCCACATTGAGAAGCACATATTCCGTCCGAAAACCGGACGGAAGATGGTGCTTCTACAATGTTTTGCCGTCGGACCGGCGGTGGCAATACCGCCTGACGGAAAACCGTGCAGTGGGGACTGCTGCACGGGTTTTTCCATAAAACCCCGTTCTGCTCATTTTCGGCCAGTTTTTCAGGCGGGCTGAAAAACCGCAAGCCGGCTGAAAAACCGGCCGAAAACTCGTGCCATGGGGACATGCCCTTAAAGTCATGATTGTGACCATTATGGCTGACTATCACTGATTAATGGTTAAAGACGCATTACTTTTAGGCTGTAGTCTTTTGACTGTTGTTGGCACATCCACTGTGTTAAAGTCCTTTCTTTCACTATCTGTGTGATCTGTAGGTTTTCGTATATTGCTTGTTATTGTATTGTGTTGTGTGTGTGTATACAGAAAATTTGATGTGTATATTGTTTTATGGTGTTATGCTGTTCTACACAATGTTCGTGTACTTTGTAGTGTATGACATAGTGGGCCCACAGTATGCAATGGTGCTGTCATACCATGTGAAGTACCTTGGCAGTAAGAATAGTTGTTTCTTTGCTTCTGTCTGGAGAATGAGGTGCCAGTGTGAGGATGTGCCCAGAAAGAGCCCAATATTAAAGCTGTTGTGTGCATTGTGGTGCTAAAGTGCAGTGCCTCAACACTAGCAGGAATGGGCAATGGGATGTCTACTGCCAGGACTCTATCTCTATTTGTTGCTGGCCTATGTATATGACTGAAAATGTCCTATTTTAGAAGTGGAGCTGCATTTTGTCGTTTAGGCAAGATACACTCAGCATTTTCTGTGCATGCTTTGATGTGCAAAACAGACATCATTTTGTGCATCGAATGCAAATGAAAAACACACGTAGAGCGTCCTATGGGCATGAATGGTGTGATATTTTATGCATCACATGATGCATTTTATAACACATAAAGAAATGGGAATGTCCATTCTCTATGTGTTTTCTATGTGTATTCAGAATAGAAAATATGCTGGAATATAGGGCATGGATCAATTCTTTTGGAGGATATTATGTTTTGGGCTATAGCTCTGGTATCGTTCACAGAAAAATAACAAATATCCCATGAAACTTAAGATTAATTATAAATCAATATAAAACCCCAAAAGTCAAGGTCATATATCCTCACACAGGAATCAAACATTCTTGTGGTTTAATTTTTGTTTTTCAACTTTTTGCTTCATTTCGTCCACTGATGATACTGAGCAGTAGAAACGCATTTGGGTTTTGTGTATTTTTTCAGTTTTTTTTTAGGGCACTGAAGGGTCAATTTGTTCACCACATAGGGTCACCATTAGGGATACTATTAGGGATAGAGATTATTCTCACTGGATACCGATACCAATAGGATACAGCGGTTTACCCTGTGATGCCCTGTTACCCTTTGGTCAATGGTCAGGTGAGTGATATAATTCTATGACCTACATTTGCTTTGGATTTTGGGGTTTTTATATTGGCTTATAATAAATGTTAAGTTTTAGGGGATATTTGTTATTTTTCTGTGAACAGTATTTTGCAGGTCCCTGATCTACCTACTTATACATCTGTGAGTATTTATATATCTGATATCCATTAGGGTACTGCAGGGGCGTAGCTAGGGTCCCAATACATTCGGGGCCCGGGCCCTTTGCCTATGTTCACACGGCTTATTGCGGCGAGTATGGTACACACCGCAATACGCTGTGTGTTTTGGAACCATGCGCTGCTCCCCCTGTGCATACAATTTGACATGTAATCCATAGGTCTCTAGGAGAGCTATGAATTACCGTAATTGCGGTGCGAATGTCTGGCGTATTGAAGCGCAAATACGCGGAGAAATGCGCCCCGCAATTTACACAGCATGAACATATATTAATTCATACACACACACACTCAGACACACACACACTCAGACACACACACACACTCAGACACAACAATAGACCACAAAACACACAATCAGACACACACAGACCACACAGACACACCAGACCAACACAGACACACACAGACACACACACACCACTCAGGACACACAACACATCTACACACACACACTCATACACACACACACAATCAGACACACACACACACACACCAAGACACACACACACTCAGACACACACTCAGACCCACAATCAGACACACACACTCAGACACACACACCCAACACACGATACACAATAGACCACTCAGATAACACTCAGCACACAACATCAGAAACAACAACAGACACACACACACACAATCAGACACACACTCAGACACACACACACACACACACTCAGACATACACACTCAGACATACACACTCAGACACACACACTCAGACACACAGACACACACAGACACACACACACAGACACACACACACTCAGACACACACACACGCAGACACACACACACTCGGGACACACACAAAACTCGGGACAACACTCAGACACACACACACAGACA
The DNA here is from genome assembly GCA_025379985.1 of Phyllomedusa bahiana. Lineage (NCBI taxonomy): Eukaryota > Metazoa > Chordata > Amphibia > Anura > Hylidae > Phyllomedusa > Phyllomedusa bahiana. Next base: position 30,335 of record JAODAL010026288.1, read on the forward strand.
CACATCACACCCCACTCAGACACACACACACAGACACACAGACACACACACACACTCAGACACACACACTCAACACACACACACCAGAACACACACTCAGACACACCACACACAGAACACACAGCACAACACACACACACAGAAGAAACCTCAGACACACACACAGAAGAACACGCAGACACACACACACACACACACACTCAGATACACACACACACACACTCAGATACACAATCAGACACACACACACACACACAGACACACACAGACACACACACACACTCAGATACACAATCAGACACACACACACACACTCAGAGACACACACACTCAGACACACAGACACACTCAGACACACAGACACACTCAGACACACACACACTCAGACACACACACACTCAGACACACACACACACTCAGACACACACACACTCAGACACACACACACACAATCAGACACCACACAATCAGGACAACACAGACACCCCACGGGACCACACAGACACAGACACACAACCAGACACAAGACACACACACACACACTCAGACACACAACACAAAACTCAGACACAAACACACACTCAGACCCCACACACAAAAAGTCAGACACACACTCAGACACACACACACACAGGACTCCACCACCTGACACCACTCAGACACACACACACACACAGACACACACACACACTCAGACACACAGACACCAACACATAGACACACCCCACCACTCAGACACACACACACACACACACACACACACACACACACACACACACACACTCATACACACACACACAATCAGACACACACACAATCAGACACACACACACACAATCAGACACACACACACAGACACACACACACTCAGACACACACACACACACACTCAGACACACAATCAGACACACACTCAGACACACACACACACACACACACTCAGATACACAATCAGACACACTCAGATACACACTCAGACACACACACAATCAGACACACACACACACACAATCAGACACACACTCAGACACACACACACACACACACTCAGACATACACACAGACACACACACTCAGACACACACACTCAGACACACAGACACACACAGACACACACACAGACACACACACACACTCAGACACACACACACTCAGACACACACACACTCACTCAGACACACACACACAGACACACACACTCAGACACACACACACAAAGACACATACACACACACACACACACACTCAAACACAGAGACACACAGACACACACTCAGACACAAATACACAGACACAACGCAGACACACACACTATACACACACACACACACACAACACACACTCAGAGACACACACACTCAGATACACAATCAGACACCCCACACCTCAGACACACACCACACACACAGACACAACACACACACACACATCAGACACATACACTCAGATACACAATCAGACACACACAAAACCACCACACTCGAGACACCCACACCAGCACCAGACACACCTAGACACACAGACACACTCAGACACACACCACTCAGACCCCACACACACACACACCAGACACACACCACACACACCAGACACACACCACACACACACCAAACACACACAAACACTCAGACACCACACCACTCAGACACAACACACATCAGACACACACACATCAGACACACACACACACACACTCAGAGACAAAAACACACAGACACACACACACACACACACTCGTCACACACTCAGATACACAAACACACTCAGACACACACCCCACCACACTCAGACACACACTCGATACACCACAGACCCCCACCCCACGCACACACACTCAGACACCACACACTCGGGACAAAACACACAAAACACAGACACACACACAGACACACACTCGGGACACATACCACTCAGAGACAAACACACTCAGACACACAATCAGACGACACACCACACTCAGACACACACACAAAGACACACACACTCACTCACTCAGACACACACACACACTCAGACACACACTCAAAAACCCCACCACACACCCAACTTAGACACACCTAGACACACAACACAACACACCAACACACTCAGACACACACAGAACACACATCGAACACCACACACGGAACACACTCAGACCACACTCAGAACACCACACACACCCCTCAGACACACACACCAGACACCACACTCTAACACCACACACTCGAACAACACACTCAGACACACAACACTCAGACACCACAACTCTCACACCCCCACTCTCACACACCACCACTTCACACAAACACCACAAAATCGGGACACACCACTCGTAAGTTTTTTTCATGAAGATATTGCTGTTTCCCCCCTTTTAACATGTAGTCCTGGTCTTGCGGGGAGGCTCCTCCTCTTGGAGACCTCAGGATGTGTGTACTGTGGGAGCTGCTGAAGCCTGGGACGGGGCAGGAACTGCAGCTGCAGGAGTGCCCCGGGAGCATATCCCAGCAGGGGGTGGAGCCTCACGGGAAAACACGTGCTGCCCGGATCTTCCTGATTGGCAGTGTGAGCAGCCGGCGCCCCTCCTCAGCTCCTGTCATCTCCGCAGTCGCCTCCCTCCTCCCTGCACCTAGCAACCATCCTGAGTGTGTGTGCGTCCAGAGCACGACACAACAGCTCAATAGAAAGTCGGTGCTGCAGGTCCGCAGCCTGGAGCCGGCGGTCTGAGACTCGGGGCACAGGCAGCTTTGTTCGGGGCTTGTGCCCCGAATAAACCTGCCTAGCGACGCCCCTGGGGTACTGTGAAAAAAACTCTCCCAACGAATACCACAGCGGGGCCCTAAGGGACTTTGGGACAAATGTAAGCTCATTTGGACTGTCTTTGCACTTTTTCACATTTCTATACACTTCGGTCCTTATGTATGAAAACTGTCCAGCAGTAAGACTGACTTTGTTGCCCATCGAAACCAGTCAGAGCTCAGCTTTCATCTTTCCAGAGTACTATATGAAGTAAAAGCCGAGCTCTGATTGGTTGCTGTGGACAACAAACACAGTCTTACTGCTAGACAGTTTTCATATATAAGGCCCTTTCATTTTTCTTGTGTCCAGCACATAAAGTGTATACGAATGCAAATGTAGTCTAAAGGAGATTACACTTGTCTTATAGTCTACTATGGCTCTGCTGTGGTATACTGTATGTTGGGGTACCACTTTCAAGGTATTTCAAAAGATACTGGCATTGTAGCCTCAGTGTGTATATACAGACCGGGTGGGCAAACACATTTAATTTTAAGGTCAGTTTCTCCTTATTGTGGGCCGCACTACAGGACATAGACTGGGAACAGCTATTACCAAATAATGATGTAGAAGCTAAATAGGAGGGATTTAAATATACTTGTGGAAATATATAGCAAAATTTATTCAGCTGTTTGCTGATATGTTACATGGCTGCCCTCTGAAATGCATCAGAGTGGGACTGCAAAGTGTCATAAGTCGGCATGTGATCTCAGGTACCTAATGATAATTAGGCCCTGGATTTCTATACTGGAGCCGTGTGCCAGACAAGGAGCATGGGTGACACTGTATAAGGTGCCAAGGGAACCTGTCATTGGCCTGCAATAGTAGCAGGCCTGAGCTTATCCAACAAAGGATGTGCCAGTGAGATTGGAGCTGTAGCAAGTGATGGTGTGTCTGAGTGGAAGCTGTGAAGCTAGTCTCCTAAAACTAGGAGGACAAAGACCTGGAGGCTCAGAAGTACCAAAGGGGTGCTGCACTACAAAGCAAAATTGCAGTTACTGTGGGGGTCATGTGCATAGTTGCCAACTTTTGAAAATGGAAAATCAGGAGATTAAAGATTAAAAATTTGCATGGACACGCCCATCTTTTTGTGTGCCACGCCCCTTCAAAAAGCCACACCCACTCCGCCTAAATACATAATGGCTTTGGAAGAAAGCCAGGTAGATGCCCTTAGAGCCAGGTAGTAGCCCCAAAACCAGGTAGTGCCCTTACAGCAGGTAGATGCCCCCTTGTAGCAAGGTAGATGCCCTCTGTAGCTAGGTAGATGCCCCCCTTTGTTAGCCAGGTAGTTGCCCCCTTGGTAGCCAGGTATTGACCCCTTTATTAGCCAGGTATTGACCCCTTTAGTAGTCAGGTATTGCCCCCTTTATTAGCCAGGTAGTGCAACCTTTAGTAGTCAGGTAGGTGGTGCCCCCTTTAGTAGCCAGCCAGGTATGTAGTGCCCCCATTAGTAGCAATCCAGTTAGCTAGTGCCCCCTTTTGTAGCCAACCATGTAGTTGACGCCCTTGTTGCCAGCCAGGTATTGCCCCCATTTTTAAGCCAGCCAGGTAGTTGCTCCCATTGTAGCCAGCCAGGTAGTGCCCCCATTGTAGCCAGCCAGTAGTTTCCCCCATTGTAGCCAGTAGGTATTGCCCCATTGTAGCCAGCCAGGTAGTTGCCCCCTTGTAGCAGCCAGGTATTTGCCCCCTTTAGCCAGCCGGGTTTGACCCCCCCCATTGTAGCCAGGCAGGCCCCCCATGTAGTTAATGAAAATAAAATAATAAATTCCACTTACCTGACCAGGCTCCTGCAGCTCCGGCCAGGCTCCTGCCCGATCTCCTCAGCGACGCAGGGGGAATGAGAGCAGCCGCGCGTCATTTCCCCTGCGCCGCTGACCTGTATGGGACGGCGCGCAGCGGCGGCGCTACATACAGGGGGAGGAGGGAGGAGGGAGCGATCCCTCCTGCCTCCTCCCTGTACAGTGAGACCGCGGGCGGGTGAGCGGACCCTGCGCCCGCTTCACCCGCCCGTGGGAACGGACCGGCGGCGCCGGAGTAGCGCACCAGCGCTACTCCGGCGCCGCGGCCCTTTAAAGGAACCCCCCCGCCGGCTGGCGGGGGGAGAAATGCCAACACCCCCCGGAGGGCGGGGGGGACCCCAAATAGCGGGACCCCCCCCACAAAAACGGGAGAGTTGGCATGTATGGTCATGTGAGACTTCTGAGCTGTGAAAATTACAGTGGGAAGAAAACTGAGCCTGTAGGAACAAGCATGAAAGCTGTATGACTCCATTCTAAGGAACCAAATAGGTTCTGTTTTCTGTAGGTTTGTGTTTGCTCTCTGCTTGCTCTTGAATGCTAACCTTTGGACCAAAAAAATACATGTATTAATTGGAATGTGTTCATTGAGGGTGGATACACATATTGCATTTCTGTGTGTTTTTTTTAACCGCATCAAAAATGCAAGCACATGTATTTTTAAATTAATTTAAAGAGCTAGTTACTAAACTACTGGCAATTTTTGAAAAACACATGTTTATAAAGCATTTTAATTATATTTTTCTGCATGCATTTTAATTCAGTTCAGAAATGCATGCAGTCTTAGGGAGACATGTATGATCAGGTTTTTCACCCTTTTCTGGCGTAAAATGTGCCAAAGTGTGTCGGCTACAATTTCTAATGCGCCAAACGAATGTGTTAGGTGCATTGTTCATAAGACTCGACACTTTTTAATGCGCATGACATGAGTGGGCATTCTGGTGGCGTGGCGCACCACACTCGTAATATTAGACACATTTATGAATGCAGGTCGGTAAAACTAGGCGCATTACTGCTCGGACAGGCAGACCTATTTCAATGTGGTCTGCTTGAGCCTGAGGAATTGAAATGGAGTTAGATTTGCTATTAGGGAAAAAAATGTCCAATATTTCTCAACTTACACCAGTACAATAATAAAAAGTAATTTCTGAAAATTATCAAACTATATAAAATTAAATTATTTAAATTTAATAAAAACTTTTATCATATAAAATTAATGTAAAAATATATAATATACCAAAAATATAAAAATATCTCCTATAAAATTTATGTAAAATTAATAGAATCTAAATCTAATTTTACAGTAAATAACCCACTGATGTTGTTCAGATTTTAACATTTTTAATTTTTACTACATTAAGGGCGACATGCATGAAATTTGTCTTTAACATGCCAAATTTCATGTGCATATTAATGGCATAGATTGTGCCTGATGTATAAACCCTCTCTACAGTGGGTCATAAATCAGGCGCATTCTAGCACTCGGGCGACAGTTCTGGATCAGGTATACCACTTTGAAAGTGGTCTAGCTGTTCCAGCTGTAATGCGCCAAAAATGCCGTTGCTTCGCTACGGTTCTAGTGTGCCCTGATATCGGGCTGTAAAGACGGTAGATATCTGGCGCAGCGCTGTTCATACATGGCGCCCTAAATTTTAAAATTATTTTTGCTGCTAGTACCCTTTATACATACATACAGCAAGAGCCAGCACACCACAGGTATTGCTGGGACCTGTGGCCCACCAAACAAGAACAGTACCATAGTTTCTATTCATTGACATGCTATTCTAATGACTTTTCTTTTATTTCCAGCCTATCTATAGCCTTTATACATCGTTGGCACATTACTTATTCGCCTATGTTCCATAATGTGCCAAACACACAGACGAGGCGCGATGAACTTTACACACCGTTTATGAGCGCATAAAACCACTTTCATACATTCAGGCGCATTATACACTGAAAAAGAAATGAGAAAAGGCACTTCGATGTATCTAGGTCCATACATGTCTCCCTTAGTCTTGTATTTTAATTTGTCAGCCAACTACCAACAAATTCCTGTATAGCACTTTTTTTGTTAGTTAAATTAGTTAAATAATAAGTTCCCAATTGAAAGCCTTAATAATTTTTTTATGGACCACATGAGCCATGTAGAGTTCCAAACATTCTAGTTTGTCAGTGACAGGTAGTAAAGTTAAATGTGTATTATGTTGTCTTATAGCTAAGAGTATAGGTGACTGGATATTGATGTGGCTGCTGATTGCTCATTAGTGCTAATTAGAGGGATAGTTTACTAATATAGTGGTATCTTTGCAATTAAGAGCCACAAGGATCAAGCTTCAGAAAGCGATGCTCCAAGACATGTCAAAATAAGAGAAAATAAATGCTCTTAAGGAGATCTTCTTACTGATGTGTGATGACTGGAATATGCATCAAAACACAATGCAATATAATAATGTTTTATATCTAAAGTTATTTAACAGATAAGGCTACATTCAAACGTTCAGATTTTTAGGTGCAGTTTTTGAAGCCAAAACCAGGAATAGGACATATTGAATGTACTCGAGTATAAGCCGACCCGAATATAAGCCGAGGCACCTAATTTTGCCACAGAAAAATTAGAAAACGTTTTGACTAGAGTAGAAGCCTAGGGTGGGAAATGTAGCAGCTACTGGTAAATTTCAAAAATAAAAATGGATACCAATAAAATTACATAGGCAGGTATAGAAAGTTTAATGTTCCCCATAGGCAGGTATATGTCCCCATAGGCAGGTATAGGCAGTTTAATGTCCCCTATATGCAGGTATAGGCAGTTTAATGTCCACCATAGGCAGGTATATGTCCTCCATAGGCAGGTGTAAGCAGGTCGACGCAGGCATATGTCCCCATAGGCACGTATAGGTCCCCCATAGGCAGGTATATGTCTCCCATAGACAGGTATACGCAAGTAGACCTATACCTGCCTATGTCACCCATAGGCAGGTAGAGGCAGATTTATGTCCCCCATAGGCTGGTATGGGCAGGTATAGCCCCCCATAGGCAGGTATATGTCTGGTATAGGCAGGTGTATGTCCCCCATAGGCAGGTATATGGAAGTCTGCTTGCGGCCTTCCGAAGTCCTATTGCAGAGCAGAGAGCGCTCACTCTCTGCTCCGCAATAGTGTCTTCAACTGTATGCGCTCCCAGAGGAGTGACAAACAACTGAATTATCCCTGCCGGCACCTGGGTCATGCCAGCATCCGGACCTGATGGGTAACTCGACATTCCGCTATATTGGCCCGGACGCGACAGTGACTCGAGTATAAGATGAATACTCCAGTGCTGAAAAACTCGGCTTATACTCAAGTGTAAACGATAATTGGAGGACAAATTTTAAAGGGGTATTCCCATTTTATTGATTAGCTTTCAACATGTAGGTAAGTAAAGTTTATTACCAAATACATTGCTTTTATGATTTTGATTCATTTCAGAGTTAGAGCAATTTTTATGTCCTGCTTTTGTACAAAAGCTTTCCTAGTTACCATCCACATCTTTCTGCTCTAGCAGCCCTGGTCAAAATGGTGAGATAGTAAAAGCTAGGAACTGCAGATCCTCTCCAGTTCCCTCAGGTTGGTTGGTGAACGTTGGTGGACAGCCATTTACAAGTCTCTCCAGAGATGCTCAATTTGGTTTAGGTCACGGCTCTGACTGGGCTGGTCAAGAATGGGCACAGAGTTGTTGTGAATCCACTATGTTGTTATTTTAGCTGTGTACTTGGGGTCATTGTCTTGTTGGAAGATGAACCTTCGGCCCCGTCTGAGGTCCAGATTACTCTGGAAGAGGTTTTCATCCCGGATATTGCTGTACTTGGCCGCATTAATCTTTCCTTCAATTGCAACCAGTCGTCCCGTCCCTGCAGCTGAAAAACACCCCCATAGCATGATGCTGTCACCACCGTGTTTCACTGTTGGGATTGTATTGGGAAGGTGATGAGCAGTGCCTGGTTTTCTCCACACATGCCACTTAGAATTAACACCAAAAAGTTCAACCTTCATCTCATCAGACCAGAGAATCATATTTCTCATAGTCTGGGAGTCCTTTCATGTGTTTGTATGCGGCCTTTCATATGTCTTATACTAAGGAAACGCTTCCGTCGACACACTCTGCCATAAAGCCCTCACTGGTGGAAGGCTGCAGTGATAGGTGACTTTGTGGAACTTTCTCCGATCACCCTACTGCATCTCTGGAGCATAGCCACAGTGATCTTGGAGTTCTTCTTTAGCTCTCTCATCAAGGCTCTTCTCCCATGATTGCTTAGTTTGGCTGGACGGCCAGGCCGAGGAATTGTTGTGGTCATCCCAAACTTCTTCCATATTAGGATTATGGAGGCCACTGTGCTCTTAGGAACCTTGAGTGCTGCAGAAATTCTTTTGTAACCTTGGCCAGATCTGTGCCTTGCCACAATTCTGTCTCGAAGCTTCTTGGGCAGTTCCTTAGACCCCATGATTCTCATGTGCTCTGACATGCACTGTGAACTGTGAGGTCTTATATAGACAGGTGTGTGCCTTTGCTAATCAAGTCCAATCATTTTTATTAAACACAGCTGGACTCCAATGAAGGAATAGAACCATCCCAAGGAGGATTAGAAGGAAATGGGCAGCATGTGAGTTAAATGTGAATGTGACAGCAAAGAGTCTGAATACTTATGACTAGTGATGAGCGATTATGTTGACTATCGCCATCGGGTTGATAGTCGATATCGTCAATTATCAAGACGATTTCCGATAGTCGAAAATAGATTATCGCCGATGACAATTAAAGTCTATGGGAGAGGAACAACAACCTTCATTCATAACACCCTAAAGGGCTGGAGAAGTGGAATTAACATCCACAACAGTAAACTGGATACGTGCTACATCTTAGGCAACACACTTAGGTTAATAAAAGCCACAGAAAAAAAGTCAAAGGACCATTCACTATCCTGTATTGTACCACAGCATGAACCTTAAACCTGGCGTGACCTGCAGAATGAAAAGTGCCGCGAAAAACGGAGCTTTTCAACCACCATTTTAGTTCACTGGGACATAGATTATCCTGTCTGAGACCACAGCTTGAGCCCCAAAAGTGACAGAAAGGCAGTATTATTTGAATCATCCATATTACTTGAACTGACATTGGAATATCTTTGTCCTGGAACGCAAGCTGCATGACCCTTTAAAAACCTGTCTGACCCGTCGGATAAAATTGACAGAAAAAGGAGTCTTTCAACCACCATTTTTAGGATGGAATCCAACCATGTCTTTTCTTCTCTTTTATTAATTGTATTAAATGAGTTGTCTCACTACAGGGTGTTAGCTATGTTAAAGCTCTTGCAAGAACAAGTCATTTTGCAATGTGTGTCCATTAACAGTGTCTACCTATTCCTGTTTTGAAACGCCATCACCCTTGGAGCCACTCTTGACAATTGTGAAGAACAAATGTCGTAGAAACACATTTTTTAGAATAGGACCTGTAGTATAAGCTGCATTTCACAAGCAGCGTGACCAAAAAAATTATGAAAATGACTTCTCAGCCACGTTAAAATTGTGAGGGAGAAATGCCACTTAGAAGCCAAATTTTCTGTTCCCAAAGGGGACCATGATTATATGCTGTATCTCACAAGCACATGACCAAAAAAATAAAAAAAAAAATAAAAAAAAAAAAAAAAAAAAAACACAAAAAAAAAAAAAAAAAACAAAAATAAAAAAAAAAAAAAAAAAAAAAAAAAAAAACAAAAAAAAAAAAAAAAAAAAAAAAAAAAAAAAAAAAATAAAAAAAAAAAAAAAAAAAAAAAAAAAAAAAAAAAAAAAAAAAAAAAAAAAAAAAAAAAAAAAAAAAAAAAAAAAAAAAAAAAAAAAAAAAAAAAAAAAAAAAAAAAAATAAAAAAAAAAAAAAATAAAAAAAAAAAAAAAAAAAAAAAAAAAAAAAAAAAAAAAATAAAAAAAAAAAAAAAAAAAAAACAAAAAAAAAAAAAAAAAAAAACAAAAAAAAAACAAAAAAAAATAAAAAAAAAACACAAAAAAACTAAAAAACAAAAAAAAAAAAACAAAAAAAAAAAAAAAAAAAACAAAAAAACAAAAAATAAAAAAAAAAAAAAAAAAAAACAAGAATGAAAAAAAAAAAAAAAAAAAAAAAAAAAATAAAAAAAAAAAAAAAAATAAAAAAATAAAAAAAAAAAAAAAAAAAAAAAAAAAAAAAAAAAAAAAAAAATAAAAAAAAAAATAAAAAAAAAAAAAAAAAAAAAAAAAAAAAAAAAAATAAAAAAAAAAAAAAAAAAAAAAAAATCCATTGACAATGTGAAAATTCGAAAGATAAGTGAGTAAATTGGAATAGGTTTTTTTCATGGAAACCGTGAGTCTTTTACATGTCTCCTCACCGCAAACTGAAAATGAACTTGTGGGGAAACTAAGAACTAAAAAAACTGCAGTATAAGAAATGATCATTTTAAAAAAAAGTTTTTCAAGAGGACCATTTCATTTGGAAGAGGAAGAGAATGTGAATTAGTCCGGCAAGCTAATCGGTGACCTCGAGCAATTGGCTGTCCACATATCATCATCAGAGGTCCATGCCTGATCTTCCAGTGAGGCTGTCACAGAGATTTAGCGGCCCTTGGGCAGTGCTTACTAGTACATGTGTCGGTGGTCAGATGGACTTTGCCGGACACAGATGCAGACAACACACATGACGTGGCGGAACCCATCTGTGTCCACCAGATGGAAAGGCAACATTTCCATGGCCAAAAGCCTGGCAATGCCGACATTCAGGCTTGGGCTTTGGGATGGTTTGGTGTTTTAAAGTGTTATCTGCTCCTCAATCCTGGTTAGACAGAAGGCTGTGCTAGAATGGCGCTGTATGGCGTGAGGTCGTCAAACTGGTGGAAGGAGAAGGGGTAGGATGGTTGTTGGTGCTGGTGGTACTGGGTGACGGTGGAGGCTCAAGCGGAGGCTGATCCTTGCTCAGACTCTGAGAGGACATGGGCAGCTGAGGAACGCTTGGTGGTGGCGGAGGAGGCGGAGACAGTGGGTGTGACGAGTGGTTGGAAGCCGGCATCGGTGTGGCCTTTTGTGCCAAGTGTTCCCGTCATTTCACTCATGCATTCGCTGCATGTGGACTAGACATGTTGTGATGGTTAAACACCTATGATTCTTTCCTTACTGATGCGCTTACGGAAAAGGCGGATTAACTCGCTGGGGAATCAAGGTTTGCTCGAAAAGGCCCCAGGCTTGAGAGTCCGGACCTTTCGGGGGCTGGCGGAATTATCTAAAACAATTTGTGCGCCCCGCCCTCCCCTTTTTGGGGCGGGAGCCGTATGACACTACCCACGTCTTCCTCCTCCCCAGGGGAAAAACCCTTTTGCAAGCAAATTTTGCAAAAAAAAGCCCACGTTGGACCCGCAATGTCTCATCATCATCTCACCAGGTGACTTCCCCGTCCTGACATTCTCATCCGGGACTGGGCTACAAGCAACAGGCACTGCAAGGTATTGCTGACCGCCCCCGGGTTTTTGCCGTTTGACCGGTTCCCTTTCCCCCTCCTCTGATGGCATCATTAATTGGTTAGAGCAGCAAAATCATCAATTTGGGCCCCTTTGGGTTTTTTAAACATGCCTTCTGACCCCAACCGCATTTTGTCATCAAAGGGGGTCTTCAGAAAAGGGATTATCCAAAAGGTTTGGGTAAAACAGTTTGCCTTTGGGGGCGCCTTCGCTTCATTTGGACGGGGTGACGATGAATAATGACATTTGTGGCTGGGGACGGGGCGAGGAGGAAAAGATGCTAGATGCGGTTGCTTAACCACAAGAAAAAATTGGCGAACGCGTTGTTACGAGATTCACAGGGCCCCTCCCAAAATGACGGGCCCTAGGTCCTGAAAAACCGACATCCCTGGCTTGCGGTTGTCGCCACACTAAAAGGAGCACCCCCCATGTCCTACCCCCCTCTTTGTTCTTCCCACCTGCTTTCGCTCCATGTTCAGAAAGAAAAAATGTAAAAGGTATGGAAGATTTTTGCAGTTCTTATTGAAAGAGGGCAAATCACAGTATTCTTAAATCCCTCTAATTTCCCCTACACCAAACTGGGGATTAGAAGTAATTGTTTCTAGCGAATACCTTGAAATGCGGTTGGGGAAGAACCTGAGATAAAATCCAAGTATTCTTCCTTCAGCCCGATTTAAAAAACTGTCCAGTGGGGAAACTGGGAATTTTAAAATTTTTTCACAAAATACTTTCAAGTGACTATCTGCCCAAACTGAGATTCACCCAGCGCAATAAAACTATTCAGAAGTTACACGAGAAAATTGCGTTTTCTGCAGAAATGATAAACAGAACATTCAGAAAATTTTTTCTATCAGAATTGTGTACAACATGGCTATTTGAAAAAAACTAGGGCCGCACCACGGCAAAAAAGCATTTAAAAAAATTTTAACGGGGAAAAAACGGTTGGGGTTTTTACAAAAAATTAAATACACCCAAAATTAAAATAAAAAATTTCCGTATCCAAATTTTAAATACAAGGGGCTATTTTAAAAAAACTGGGGGGAACCCAAAGGGCAATACAGCTATTTAAAGCTTTACGGAAAAAAAAAGGTGGGTTTTTCCCAATGAAATACAACAGCATTACACAAAAAATTTCGTATTCAAATTTAATACAAGTGGCTCTTTGAACAAAAATGGGCCGAGCCAAAGTGAAAAACAGCTATTTAAAATTTTTACGGATAATTAAAGGGGGTTTTTGCACCTATAAATCTCCTCAATTACAGCAAATGTCTGTATCCAATATAAGTAAAGGTGGGTCTTTGAACAAAATGGCTGCCCAAAGTGAAAAACACCAATTCAAAATTTAAACGGATAAAAAAGGGGGTTTGCACCTATGAAATACACCCAATTACTAGCAAATTTTTTGTATTAATATAAAAACAAGGGGGTTTTGAACAAAAATGGCTGCCCAAAATGAAACACCTACAAATTTATACGGGTAATAAAAGGTGGGGTTTTTGCACCAAAGAAAAACACAGTTAATAGAAAAAAAAATCTGTATCCTAATTAAGTACAAGGTGGGTCTTGAACAAAACTGGGCTGACAAAAAAAAGGGACTATTTTACCCCAGTGCCCCAGGTGTGCTCCAAAAACTTTAAAAAAAGTCATTCAATGCAGGTTTAAAAGCAAGTCTGGGGTGCCAATAACCTCTCCTTTCAAAAAACCTCCTGCCGTTTCACCCCCTACCCCGCCCCCCCACCGTGGGTGTACAGCGCTAGACTTTTTTAAAATCTCTGTCTAACTAAAATGAAATTCTCTAATCTACCTATGTTTAAATTTCAAGCTAAAAACCCTGTTGCTGATGAATAAAGGAACTGTGTCTTGAGCTGACTACTTTATTGAGAAGATCTAGCACACATCCCGCTTAAAGAAACCTGACACAATGATGAAGAACAGGAAAACGCGTTCTATGCAAAAAAAGAGGTCATGTGATTTTTCCAGCCAAAAAAAAACCATACATACACATCATGACGTCGCACACCCCGCTCACTCTGCTCTTGCTCTAAGCTGATTTGCTGGCCCCCAAAATGACAGGAAATGCGAAAAAAAAGGGGGGATAGTAATAGATTATGGGGCAGATTCTCACATAAAATATCGCTTGACGGGAAATTCCGTCAACCTAAAAACCTGCCGATTTTTAACTTTGTCGATTTTAATCGCTCATCCCCCTTTTTCCCGATGCTGGCTACTTTTTTTTGGCATATATTCCCCGCAATGGCTGCTACGCATATTTCTTGGACCCCGGGGGTGCATTCGTTTTTTGCAGCGTTTTTTCCGTTCCAGGTCAAGTTATACTTCTCGTTGGCCTATCGTCTCCAAAAACCAGTGGAAAGAGTAAACCAACCCTGGAAGATTTCTATGCCATTTTGCACTTCAGGATGACTGGACCAAACTGCTACCCTGGGCGGCATTATTCTACAACCATTGAGATTCCGACTCAGCTTGAGCCTCACCCTTCTTTCTCATTTATTGCCAACATCCTCATCCTCCCTGCCTTTGTCTACCTCATTGGAGGTCCCCGCTGTGGATGCCTTTTTCCCCAGCCCCATGGTCATCTGGCAAGAGACTCGACAGTCCTTACTTCAAGCATCCTCACGTATGAAGTCACAGGCAGACAACAAGAGACGACCACCACCAACCTTCTCCCCCTGAGATAAGGTATGGCTGTCCACCAAAAAAAGTGCACCTTGGTCCCAGCTCAAGCTGGGTCCGTGGTTCCCGGGTCATTTAGAGTTCTTCAGAGCATTAATTTGGTGGCCTACAAGCTCCGCCTGCCTACTTCGATGCACATCTTGAACTCCTTCCACGTCTTGCTCCTTAAGTAATTGGTCCTCAACTGCTTCTCCCAAATGAACATTTCTACATCCCCTGAAGCCGACTCCTCAGATGTTATTGAGGTAAAGGAGATTCTGGCCACGAGGACTATTAGGGGAAAGCGGTACTTTTTTGTTGACTCGAAGGGCCAGAAGAGAGATCCTGGGAACATTCTTGACCGGGCTGAAAATTCTTCATTCAAAAAAGAAGGGTATGCCCAAGGGGGATACTATTACAAGTGGCGCCGGGACCCCCACTTTGGGCCGCAAGCGCACTCTTATGCCTTAGAAAATGCGTTCCAAAAAGGGTGTTTCGTTTTTTTACTCTTGCCTCCTCCATCCCCTTTTTTGCCTGCTGCCTGCCTGGCCCTCTCCCCCTGCCCCACAATCATTTGACTTGTTTCTGACCACATGCACCGTGGCTGCCACCAAAAAGCAGGTCATGTCAGGGGTGAAACCCTGGAGTTTTTGGGGGAAAATTTTTGGGGGCTACTTAGACTCTGCTCCTAAAAGAGGGATTCACCATCATTCATTGGCCAAAGGGGATCCCCCAAAAAGCCATTTTTTACCCCAAAAGGCAGGCTTCCACACATGATTGGCCCATTCACATGGCCTAAATCTTAAATTTAAATTCTAAATTCACTTGAATTCTGTGAATCCACCCCTTTAAATACATACTATATTTTTTTTCTTGGAAAAAAAAAAAGCCTTTGTTCACACATCACATGTATTAGTAAGCCAAAACCAAAGTGAGTTTTACAGAGAAAGGCTATAATGAAAAAAAATTGTATACTTCTTGTTTTGACTTACAAGTACTGCTGTAAAACATGCATAAAAAACAGTGTGTGAGCTCTGCTTTACATGCCACTGATTGAGATTTCCATGTGGAAACCACATTGGTAGACAGTAAGTACATTAGCCCCATTAAATGGCGCCAATCTACATCCAAATCCATGGCAATATCTTCTGCAGAGAATGAAAGTCTCACTCCTTCATGTGTACAGGGCCTTACAGAAGAAATGTCAGGAATAAAGCACTTTACTTTACTGGAATATGTGATGCCTCATGAAATTACCTGTCATACTAATTTATGCAACCCCCCTTCCAAAAAAACAACAGCAATTAGTAATGAAAAGTTTGCTATGGAACTATTTATTGTGATGGCCCCCGGTTCAGATAAAAAAAAAAAATTTTTTTTGAAAAAAACCCCCCCGAAAACCATTTTCTTTTAGTGAATTGCCAAATGACAAATATGACCATGCTACTTCTGTCAAAAATAATGGCTCAAGGTGTAGATAAGATGGGGTGAATTTTTGTATAGTTCACACTGTGGTCCCTGCTTAAATATTTAAAGGGACATTTCCCTAATTACCCAACCTAGCAGTCTGATTCCCACTACCGGATGCTCCCTTGCTCAGCCACCTGGATTGATATCCGATTTGCAGAGAGAGAGCTAGAGTTTCGCCAGCAGTCAATGTCCTCCCAGCCTCGCAAGCCTCTACACCTTGTACCTGCATCCTCAAGATGAATCCATGGAGGTGAATTGTGCCACCCCCCCAAGGAAAAAACCCGAGCCCCCTGCTGAACCTAGTTTTTTCTGTGGTGCCATCTAAAGAACTCCCCGGTTCCCCCCAGCGTGCTCGGGAAACCCAAGTCCCAAAGGGTTTTTTGGGTGAAGTGCCCCTAAAATGATGATGCACCTTTCCTGTCTGACCACTCCCGGTCTCTCTCTGTTATGCATCTGGTGCTACATTTGATGTCCTTGCTTTGCTAGACTCTGGTTCTTCTGAGGACTTCATTCACTCATCTTTTCTGGAGAATTCTGCTTTCCTGTCTCTCGTCTGGAGAAACTCTTGCATTTCTTGTCCATCAATGGAGAGATTATGAAGGAGCCTGTCCAGTTCCGTACCAAGCTTCTGTCTCTGCAGGTTGAAAGTTGGATTGGAAAACCGATGGTTATCTAAGTGAGCAAGCAATGCCATTCAGCCACCTGTTTCCCAGTTTGGTGCTTCTGTTGTCCCACTGGGGAAAACTCAAGCCGGATTTTTGGACACTAACTCTTTTTGGAAAGCTCCACTCCCCAAGTCCAAGAAGACTTGGACGGCTAACATTCCTCTGAAGATATTCGGGGACACCTACAGGATTTGGTTACCCCAAAATTTTTCGGGGACCCCTACCCTGGAAGGGGGGGCAAAGGGGGGTTTGGTACTGTCCAGGGTTCACTCTTGCGGTCCCTACCATGGACCACGGATGTCCTTGCCGCCATGTCCCTAGTGCTCACCCTGCTGCTGTCATAGTCCATTCCGTGGCTCCTGTGTCTAACTGCAGGCATGGCTGTGCCCCTGATGTTATCTGTGTCCCCACTGTGGTGGTAGTACAGGCAACTGCGGTCGCTTCTGCTTCCTGGCGTTCTATGGTGCACATGTGGCATTGCTTGAGTGTTTAAAGGAACGGTTCCCTAATTACACAACCTATGACCTGTGAACTCCAAGCATTTAAGGTACTTCCTGCCCCTGCCTCCGGGTCAGTTCATTGATTTGTTCTTCATAGAGCTTGACCTCTGTTTGCTCTACTGCTGCTGCAATACCTGCATTATCCCTGTGTGAACCCTGAGTCTATCTAGTACCATTACTGCTATTCCTGTCTTCACCATTGTTCTACATTGCTGATTATCTGCCAGCATACCAGTCTGGGATCCTATCACCTTGCCAAGGGGCTACCCCAGCCCGGGCCGTTACCCCCTCCTTTTTGGTGTCCTTTGGCCTACACATTGGCTGTCACCGCAGGTAGCCACGTCAGTGTTAGCAACCTGGGGGTTTCCTGCTATGAAGTTCATCCAGGCTTGCGGCAAGCTCCGGTGAAGAACAGGATTCCCTTAGACTCTGCACCCTAATGTGGTCTCCACCTCTACCATCCTGGCCTGCGGTGATCACAAAGGATCTACCACCTACCCAGCATTCTACCCTGTTATAACGTGACAAAGTAGCAGTAGCAAACCCAGTTAAAAAAACCTTCCCTGTTAAAAAAAATTAGAAAGTGGTCTCTACACACCAATATTCTGTTGACCTTAGAGACAGCTGATTGACATTGTGCTGTTCTGTGATCTATGATCTACAAGTACACCAAGATCCTTCTAAACAAGTGATTCTTTCAGTTCTTTATCCCCTAGGACACATTGTGCATACAAATTATTAGTAACCAGATGCAGAACTTTACATTTATCCAAATTGAACCTCAGGGGGGAACATGTATGAATTGGGCTGCACCAGTTTTTTGGTGTTAAGTCCAAAAAAACAACAACTGTCGTTTGCCATGTCCAACATTTATAAGAGGTTTTGTGCTAAAATAAGGGCATGTCTGACTTTCTCAACACATTTGTCTGTGTCAAATTTTAAGGGGTGTGTCATTCAGAAGCTTAAGCACATTTATGAATGTTGCTTGACAGAATGTGGCTCAAAATGTCTGGTTGGCAGATTCATCCGAATTCTACATAAAACAACCCATATTAGTCACATGGGGGGGCCCTTTAAATCTACACTTTTACCCCTTCTCAAAACCAAAAACCTAATAGATTTAAGCTCTTGCGAGCGGGCCCTCACACTTTGTGCTCAACTTAAGTAGCTTTTCATTTGCATTTTATGTCTTTTGTTTTGAAAAAAATAAAATAAATAAAAAAAAAAAATTTCAAACGGCGGGGCTGAAAACAAAAGTTTCTTGGACAAACTTTTATTCCAATTGGCCCAAAAAAATATCACTTATTTCCCAACTAACACCACTAAAGTGATATAAACTAACGTATGGTAATTATAAAACTATATAAAATTATATAATATACAAAAATATAAAACTGATACAAAAAAAAACATTCTCAATGGGTATTTTTCAGAGTTATCGAGAATATCAAGATTCCAACACATCACAGCAGGCTAGAAATAAAACAAAAGAATTTAGAATAGTATCTAAGTGAATATAAAGCTGCTATTCTAATGGATTTTATTTATCAGAAGATTGCGATGCATAATTATAGCTTTACACAATAAAAATAAAATTTTTTAAAGAGCTCCAACATTAAAAAATATATACATTGGATACCACCAACTAACTTGTCACACATGAGAGCTTTTAAAAATAAAAAAACACTACTAGGATTGCAGTATTTTCTTCACCCTCCCGTCCAAAAAACGGATTTAAAAGCGATCAAAAACTCTATATAACCGTTAAAATGATAGCAATAAAAATGTCAACTCATCCTGGAAAAAACATACATAGCTCTTTACACAGAAAAACAAAAAAGTTATGGCTTTCAGACTATGGCGATGCAAAAACATGTTTTCCATCTTGGATAAAAGTGTTTTTTATTGTGAAAAAGCAGTAAAACATAAAAAATATACAAATTGGGTATCACTGTAGTCGATGTGCTCAGTAAATCTAGCATATCATTTATACCATATGGTGACTGCTGTAAAAAATATAAAAAATAAAAATAAAAACAGTGCCAGGATTGATGTATTTTGTTAAAAAACACCTCACAAAAACCTTAATAAAAAGTGATCAAAGTGTCGTATAACCCCCATAATGATACCAATAAAAACATCAACTCATCATGCAAAAGCCCATAGTCAGCTCCGTATACAGAGGAATAAAAAAGTTTAGGCTATCAAACTATGAAGACAAAAACCCATTTTTTTTAAATGCATTTCTATTGTATAAAAGTAATAAAACATAAAAAAAAACGATATAACATTTATATAATTGCAATTGTATCAACCAGCATAGTAAAGTTATCCTGTCGATTATACTGCATGGCGAACGCAGTAAAACTGAAGCCCAAAAAACAATGGCAGAACTGTGGTTTTTTTTCTCCACATTTTCATGGCCCAATGCTAAAAAAAATATGGAACACCTGTATGCCAAAAATGCACAATAGACACCTGAGCTCCATGAGGGGTGTTGAATCCAAGATTGGGGTGAATTCTGGAAGGTGTCACCTGTTCTCGTACTTTGGGGGCTTTGCAAATGTGACCTAGCACTCATAAAGATCTGCGGTCCAAAATCCGAATAGCGCTCCTTCCCTTGTACGCCCTGCCATGCACCCAAACAGCAGTTTACACCCACATAAAGGTCATTGCTGAAGTTGGAAGAAATTACGTAACAAAATTTGGGGTGCTTTTTTTCCAGGATTCCTTGTAAAAATTAAACATTTTCTTCAGCTAAAATTGCAGATTGCTGTAAAAAAAATTTTTTTGTCATTTTCACAGTCTAATGTTAAAAAAAACAAATATTTGTGCAACACCTGTGGAGTCGATATACTCACTACACCCTTGAATATATTCCTTAAGAGATGTAGTTTCCAAAATGGGGTCTTTTTAGATTTGTTTAAAACTGTAATGAGAATGACACCTTATAGCTGGTAGGCGCTCCTCCTATTCTGAGACTTGTGGTTAAGCCAAATAGCGCACTAGAGCCACATATGGAATGTCTCTAAAAATTGCAGAGTTGCATTAACCTTGTCACAAGTTCCAGTGAATAATGGATAAAAATTTAAAATCTTCAAAAAAAAGTGACATTTTGAAATTTTGCTTTAATTTCTGTGAAATACCTAATGTGTTAAAAAACTTCCTAAACGCTGTTTTGAATACTTTAAAGGTGCAGTTTTTAGATGGAGTCATTTATGAAGGTATCCAATATATAGGAACCTCAAAGCCACGTCAGAACTGATCTGGTCCTCCAAAAAATCTACAGTTTGTTGCAAATTTTCTTGATTAATGTGAAAAATTACTACTAAATTTCTAAGCCCACTAATATCGTAAAAAAAATAGTAAGACATTTAAAATATGATGCCAACCTACAGTAGAGATCTGATAGATGCTAATTATAAACTATTTTGAGTGGAATAGCTATTTGTCGCAGAAACCTTTGAAGTTTGAAAATGACAAATTTTTAAAAATTTTCATGATATTTTGATATTTTTCACAAATAAGTAAGGATTGTATGGAGCAAATTTTTTTACTAACTTAAAGCACAAGGGGGAAACTTTTTTAATAAAGGGGATTTACGCCTTTTTTTCTGGTTTATCCTGTCCTCACCGGCCCGAACCCCCTGTCGGAGCAGGGATGCAATTTTTAAAGGCGCACCCGTTGCCATTTTTCAGATGCGCCCGGAAATTAAAAGGGGCGTGCAATGGGCGCGGTTGGGGCACAGTGGGGGCGTTCCGGGGGGGGGGAGCAGCGCGCTCGAAAACCCCGGGAGGCATGTACAATGCGGGTCGGCGAAGTGCGGGGCTTTGCAGCGCTCGCCGGCTCCGACAGACAGACCTAGTTGTTTTTGGGGCCCTTAAATGATCCAGCGGAGGCAAAGGAAGCGAAAATTTGGCCCATGAGGGGAAAAAACATATAGAAGATCGCAAAAAGAAATCTCGGTTTCCTCGCGCGTGCAGCATGGAGTATGTTTCCCCAAAAAAAATCGCCTTTCTTGGGAGTTTAAACTTTAAACGGGTAAAGGTTTCAAACCTTCAAAAAATAAAAAAAAAAATCATTTCCCAAAAATTTGAAACGGGTACATCAGGAAAAAGGATTTGGAAATTGCGGGGAAATACAGAAATTTCAAATTCTGTAAAGCTATTCTCTTTGGTGGGGAAAAAACCCCAACCAAATCAGAATAGGAGCAACATTTGAACCTTTTAAAACCCTATGGAAAATTTTAATGGACCAATCAAAATCAAGGCGGGCAGTTAAAAATTACATTTTAAAAATGCAGAAAAAGAAAAGGCTGTTTGGGTTTTTAAATTACCGGGGGCTTTGTTTTCCCCGGCCAAATTCAGACCCGCGAGAAACTTGTCCTATTATAGTTTTGGACAGATCGGGGCAATGAAATCTAAGCTCTAAGCGTGTCCCGGATGGAGTATAAATTAAAAAAAATTCATTTTTATTGGGTGAAAAAATATTATCTGGAAAAAGAGCTGAAACCTTCTAAAAACTTAAAAGCAATGAAATAAAACCCAATCCCTTAGTCGCCTCCCCGGCTACACCCGAATTGCGATATAGGGGTTTTGCGGAAAATACATTTAATTCAAATTCTTTTAATTTTTTTCTCATTGGTCGGCAGAAACCAAAAATTTCCAGAATGGGAAAGCGACAGTGCCCCATTAAAACCCTTTTTGGGGGAAGTATTGCCCAATAAAAAATTTTAAAGGTGGGGACTTTCCCAAAAATACATTTAAAAATTGCAAAAAAGAGCTGATTGGTTGAGCTAGGGGAGTTTGGTTTTCCCCCCAATAAGGGGCGCAAAGCAAATTGTCCTTTGTAGCGGGGGGAGGGGATGGGGGCAAAAAATTCGGCTCTCAGCCCCGTGGGGCATGGAGTTTGAAGAAAAAAATAATTTTTTTTAAGGTTTTTAAAAATATTTTCTGAAAAAGAGCTAAAAACCTTCTAAAACATAAATCAATCAAATCCAAAACCCAAGCTTTTTTGTCGCGGACAGGCGCTACATCAGGAACTGCATTATAGAAAATTTGGGCCGGGAAAATACAGAAAAACTAAAATTCTTTAAGCTTTTCTCATTGGTCGGCAGAAAACCCGCCCAATTAGATTTAAGGGGGACCCAAGGGGGAACCCTTTTTAAAGCTATGGGGAAGTATGGGACCAATAAATTTGTAAAGGCGGATAGTTAAAAAAAAGGCAGAAAAAAAGGCCCAGAAAAAAATTTTTGATTGGTTGACCCCAGGGGGGCAGTATGAACCCAGATTTTCTTTTTAATGTGTTTGGGTTTTTGGGGGGAAAGAGGAGTCGTCCTGCTTACCCAAATCAGGGGGTGAGTCCCTTTTCTTATAGATTTTCTTTGGGAAAAAAAAAAATGAAAGAGCGAACTTTGTTTGTGATTGGCTAAGTTAAAAGGGGCGGGTTATTTGACCAATGGGGAGGGAGGGGAAAACTTTAGGGGTTTTTTTCTAAGCTTTCTTTTAAAAAAAAATTTTAAAATCCCCGAAAAAAAAATGTTTAAGACCCCCAAATTTTTTGTACCGTTTGTGTTAAAAAAAGGGTTCAATAATATGGGGGGGTAACAAAAAAAAAATTTTAATTTTTTAAATTTTTAATTTTGTTAAAACCAAATTATTTTTGGGATCATTGGCAAATAAAAAATAAGAAAAAAAAAATTTTAAAAATTTTTTTAAATTTTCATCTTTTTTTTTTCTTTTTCCCCCATATTATTGATATTTTATATAGGGGTCGGAAACAACTTGGGGAGTCTTTTTTATTTCGGGCCGTACGTTTTTTTACGGGAGTGCATTAAAAAAACCATAAAGCGTGCCCCTTTCCCCCTTTGGTCCAAATAACCGCCCTTTTTTAAAATTTTACCCAATCAAAAACCAGAGCCCGCTCTGCATTTCTTTTCCCCAATATAACTCTATGAAAAGGGTTTGCTACCCGCTAATTGGTAAGAGGTCGACCCCCTTTTCCCCCCCAAAAATTCACAGTTGAAAATTTTTCCCCATAGACAGTAAAAAACTTTTAGGACGCCCCTTCTATCTTTTCCCCTTCTTTCTCCATTCAAAATAGGGGACTAAAAAGTGATTGGGGGAAATTCATATCTGCTGCCTGGGCTCAACCAATCAGCTCTTTTCTGCCTTTTTTACTGTATTTTAAAGGGGTTCCCCCCTTTTTCTTTGATTGGTCCAAAACTTCTCCTAGTTTTATAAGGGTTTTAAACTGTCACCTATTCGTTTTGGCTAGTTTCTCCCGACCAATGGGGAAGGGAGTTTAAAAAGAATTTAAATTTTCTGTTTTTCCCCGGCAATTTTTCTATACCCCAATTTCCCTTTTGTAGGGGCCGTTTCTCGGCGACAAAACGGGGGGGGTTTGGTTTGGGGGGGGGTTTTTTGGGGAATTGTTTTATGTTTTTAGGGGTTTTTCAGTCTTTTTCAGAAAATTTTTTCCACCAAAAAAAAAAAAACGTTTTTTTTAAATTTTCCATATTTCCATCCCCGCCGGCACTGAGACCCGGAGATTTCATTGCCCCGATCTCCCCCATGGGAACTAAAAGGGGCCCAAGTAGTCGCCCCCCTCTGATTGGCCGGGTTTCCCAAAAGCCTCCGTTTAGCTCAACCAATCAGTTCTTTTTGCTTTTTTAAATGTATTTTAAAATGTCCCGCCTTTGATTTTTATTGGTCAATATTTCTCCTTTGGATAAATGGGTCCCTGTCGCCCTTTTGGGGGGGGGGAAAATTTGGTTTTTTGGTTTCTGCCTCCCAAATTGAGAAGAGTTTTAAAGAATTAAAATTTTTGGGTTTTTCCCCGGGCAATTCTCTATATCGAAATTTCCTGATGAAAGCCCCGGGGGCGGCGACAAACGCTTGTTAGTGTTTTTGATTGATTTATGTTTATAGAAGGTTTCAGCTTTTTTTCAAAATAATATTTTACACCTAATAAAAAATTTTTTTTTTTAAAAATTTCTCCATGCCCCCACGGGGGCTGGGTGAGATTTCATTGCTCCGATCGGGCCTAAATATAATGGGAAAAAGTAGCTCGCGCTCCGTTTGGGCCCCGGATACCCAAAAGCCCGTAGCTACCCAAATTTCGCCTTTTCTGCATTTTTACTGTATTTTAAACTGCCCCCTTTTAAAATTTTAAATTGGGTCAATATTTTCCATAGGTTATAATGGGTCCCTGTCGCTCCTTTTTGGGATTGGCCGGGTTCCCAAAGCCCCGCTAGTAAACCCAATCAGTCTTTTCTGCATTTTTACTATTTTTTTGAACTTTTCCCCCCTTTGTTTTTTGTTTGGGTTCCAACGTCCCATGGGTTTTTTAATTTGGGGTCACTGTCGCTCCAAAATTTTCCTTGATTGGGGGGTTTTCTGCCCGCCCAAATGGGGAAAAAGCTTACGAACTTGAATTACTTTTTTTCCCCGGGCCCCTTTTTCAATGCCCAAAATTTCCCTGATGTAGCGCCGTCTTGATTTTTTTAAAACAGTTTTATTTATGTATTTTTTTTAGTAGGTTTTTAGCTTTTTTTTCAGAGAATGTTTTTCGCCCTTTTTTAAAGGGGATTTTTTTATTCAAAACTCCGCACGGACATTTTGTAATGATTTCTGCTGTTTTCCCGCCTGTTTTCGAATCGGAATAAACCCTGAAACGCAGTCCCGCACTTTCGCCCAAATCCTGCAAATGCGTTTTCCCCACAAATGGCGAGGCGGGAGACTTTACACGGCATGTATAAGCGCACCTTTCCTGGACGGCGAAAAATTAGGCGCAGTCCCCCAATGCGCCTAAATTCGCACTGGCCCCACACATGAAAGAGGGCGGCGGGGCTTTACACCCCATGTAAAGAGGCCTCGGGTACGACATACATTAGGCGAAATTTCGCGGAAAAAATGGCGGAAACATATGCTGACGTGGCGAGTTCATACATGGGCAACCCCAAAGGTATAAGGAAAAAAAATCTCTGAATCACATGGATAGGTAAAATTGTGTAAAAGGTATTCTCAAAAACAGGGCTCTGTCTAGAAGGTCAAAACTGGCTGCAGTGTGGGAAGGGGTTAAATATCATGTACAGGGGCAAAGAAATTACCAAGTGAAACTCTTTTAAAAACTCTTGGGGGGAAGCCCTTTTGGGGCCCGGAGCCTTTTCCCCATTCAGTTTAAATTTTTTTTGGCTCGGACCATTTTTTTCCCTCCGCCAATTTAAATTTTATTGTTTATTATTAAAAAGTACTGGGAACCAAATTTCTCTTTCACTGGGGCCCCGGGCCCCCGTTCCCAAAAGTGGCCCTGTCCCCAAACAGCTACTTTCTCCCCTTTTGTATATACAAACTGATCAACCTATTTAGTAAAACTCCGGGTTTTTGACTTTCAATGTAAAATGGCAGTTTTTACTGATGAAAACCCCTTTTAGTGTTTTTTAACCCCTTAACGACCTTGACGTATTCCCTTCGTCAAGGGCGTTTGGGGGTTCACGCACTTGGATTTGGGGAAAACGTTCCCGAGGATGCGCGAACTCTTGAGCAGGGGTTCGCCGGGGATCAGGCGGGGTTTTCAGCTGTTTTTATAGCGACATCCCCCAGCGTTTGGCCCCGACCCCGGTCGCTCCCGGGGGGGGGGGGGGGGGTTGACCCCCTTTAAATTTTCGCGACGATGGGGCGCAAAAACTAAGAGAGGGCGGGAGGGGGGGACGCTCCCCCTGCATCTCTGTCGGCGGGGCCCGCCCCGCGCCCCGGGGTCGGGGACGATCCGTGCAGCTCCTGCCCCCTTTACAGAAGCACGGAAGGCAAAAGAATGCCTTCCGGGTTGTTTTGTTTACGTCAAAGATGCCCCGGCCCTGCCCCGGGGGGGCATGGCCCCCGGGATCGTGCTGACCCGTTGTCATGGAAAAAGTCTAGCAACAAGCTATGCACCCGATTCCCATTGAATGAGAGAAATTTAAAGATCTCTCATTTTAAATCCCCTATGGGGAAAAATAAAAAAAAAAATGTGAAAATGTAAAAAAAGTAAAAAAAAGTGAAAACAAGTTAAAACCCCAAACACGAAAAATAAAAATAAAAATTTCGTTTTCCCCCGCCCCTTTTTCCCCTTTTTCAAACGCCAATCGCCCCAAAAAAGATCAAAAAAAAATAAAGTACCCATTTTTTGGTATTTTTTGCGTGTGCGTAACGCCTGCCCCCATAAAAATTTTTTGTTAATTAACCCCTATGGTGAACGCCCCTAAAAAAAAAAAAAAAAAAAAAACAATCCCTAGAATTTTTTTAAAATTTTTGTTTATCCCCCAAAA
>JAODAL010026289.1:0-57026 GCA_025379985.1 Phyllomedusa bahiana
CCCCCCCGCCACCCCGCTGGGGGGTCTGGCGCGGGGCGGGGGGGCCCCGCACCCCCCCTCTGCGCCTGGGCGCCCCCCTTCTTCCTGGCCCCCGTTTCCGGGGTGAACCCCCCCCTGCCTGTCCCTCCCGTTCCCGCCGGGCCGCGGTTCTCAAAATTTAAAGGGAAAGTGCCCCCGATAATTGGTTTTGTGGGCGCGGGTCCATTTAAGGTATCCCCCCCAAAATTTACTTCCTGCCAGTCTGTTGGTGTTTTTTTGGTGCGATAGGAGTTTGGAGTTCCGATTGATTACCCTGTACCAGCCGTTTGCTTATTTTCCTGCCCTTGCCTGTTTGCCGCCTGCCCTGAAGTCTGCCCTTCTGACTACGAACCTCTGCTCCCCTGCCCTTGCCCTTTTGTTTTCCCCCGATAGCCTCCGGATTACGTTTCTTACCCGTTACCCCGGCCGCCACGCAAGCAAGTCACGTGGGGGGTAACAAACCGGGTTCCACCCGCGCAAGTCACCCCCGCTTTGCGGGGGGGCCTCTGGTAAAACCGGGGGCTCTTAATCCGTTCCCGGGGTGGTTAGCTATCATCGTTGATTGGCCCAGCGGATCCAACCTCCTTTACAGTCAGACTGGCCATGGTTTCGCCAGGGTACCCCGGGCCTGATCTCCGGGACATCACTACGCGTCGCCCAGCAGAGTCAACGCATCGACCAGTTGCGGCCCATGATGCAGAACCCTGGCGACTCGTCTGCCCTTCGGCTGCCCCTCTGCACCTGACCGTTGCTCCGGAATCATTGCTCTCCCTGCTTCGGCTTCAGGCCCTTTTTGCCGCCACTCCCCCAGCTACGTGGAGCCCCCAAAGAAGTGCCGGGGTTCATCGCCAGTCTCCATCCACCTCAAAATGAGGGGGCCCCAATCCCCTACAGAGCGAGCCAAGGTGGCCTTCAAAATCACCCCCTCTTGTTGGGAAACCCTTGGCTTGGGCTACCCCCATTGGGATCGGGGGTCCTCGACGGCGGACCCCCCAAAACATTCCCCGGGGGGGTTCGCCCCGTTTTTTCGGAACCGGGCCCGTACTTCTTCGGCGGCCGCAGCGCCCCCCGGCCTCAGGGCGACACCAAGTCTCAGTATTATGCAGTTTCGCACTCTCGCTTCGGGCTGGATGGAAAACGAACATTGGTGGCAAATTTTGGAAAGGCCCTCGGGGCGAATCAAGGGAGCTCGCCGCTCGGGTTTTCCCCAGGCCTTGGTGACCTAACCCTTTTTTGGGGCCACCGAGGGGATATTCGCTTCGCCAAAAGGGCAAAAAGAGTCCCCCCTGAAAGGGAAACCCCTCCCCGTCCCTCGCTTGGCCCCCACTTTCCCAGCGTTCACCTCTTCCCCCCCAAGGGCCCTCTGAAGAAACCCCTATGAGGTCGGAGAGCCACCTGTCCCGGGAAAACTTTCCCCAGCGTCGTCTAAAGCAGCTCGCTTCTTTGGGCTTTCTGGCCATTTCATTGGGGACGTCCGGTGCCCCCGGGAAAACTTCCGCCCCTAGGGCTCTTTGGAGAGGCAAACCCTGGTGTCAAAACGGCCTCCCCCGCCCTACCTGCCCGTACAAAATGGGTCTTTCCGGGACACCCCTTTCAGGACCGCCTTTATCGACTCAGGATCGGAGGAAACTTCAAAAGCCACGAAATTTGTGACCAGGTTTCGTCCCCCGGTGCTCCGCTGCAAAACCCCTATGTTCGTTCCTCGGCATGGCGAAAATCCCCTTAAGGACGCTATCCCCTCCGTCGGCCCCCCTCTTTTGAAAATTTGGGGGGCTCTTACAAGGAACGTTCAACTACTACCCCTTCCGATCCCCCCGGGAAATCCTTCTGGGCCCCCCTTGGTGAGGCCCCTACCCCGACTTTGGATTGGGAAAGGTAAGTCATGCTTGGGGTTTCCGCGGGGTCTCCTCGTTGGCCTGTCTAAGCCGCAACTCCTCCTCGGGGTCGTCTCCCGAAGTCTGCCAAACCTCTCCAGGTCTATTGCCTTACTGGGATTTTGCCGATGTTTTTTTGGAGAGCCGGGTGAGACTCTTCCCCCCCCGGGCCCTTATGATTTCCATTGACCTGCAACCGGCTGTACTCCCCCAGGGGCCGGGTTACCCTCTCCGTCCCGGAGCAAAGGCATGTCTAGACGTCAAGGAGAACCCCCCGCAAAGGATTCATCCGTAAAGCCCCTCGTCTCCGGCGGGACCGGGCTTCTTTTCGGGGAGAAAAGGAGGGGTCTCTCCGGCCCTGCTCGACAAACGGGGCCCTGAATAAAATTACCGAAAAAAAAACCTCCCCCGTTGCCCTTAATCCCCCAAATTTTTGACCGCCTGGTGGGGCGAAAATTTTTTTTTAAACTGGATTCCCGGGCCCTAAAAACTTAACCGCATTAGGGAAGGTGACAATGGAAAACGGATTTAAACAGGGGAAACGGCCTTTTCGAGTTTTTTTGGTTATGCCATTCGGTCTTGCAACGCCCCCGGCTGTATTTCAAAACTTTGTTAATGAGATCTTTCGGGACCTATCTTGTTGGTAATCGCTATTGGACGATTTTTCTCATTTCTCCCCCGATCTGAGGGACCATGCCACCATGTCCGCCAGGTCCTCAGGCGGGGCTCCGCACTCATCAGCTCTTTCCAAACCCGAAAAGTGCCTCTTTGAACGGCCAGTTACCCTTTTTGGGTACATTTTTGATGAGGGTTCCCCGGGTGGATCCCCCAAGCCTCCGCGGTGTTGCTGTGGCCCAACCGGTGGGCCCTTTGGGCCATTCAACGTTTTTTGGATTTGCGGAATTATTATAGGCAATTCATCCCCCACTTCCCTTTTCACTGGGGGGCTCCCTTGGTGGCCCTGACTAGGAAGAATGCCAATCCCAAACCTGGCCCCCAAAACCCCCGAAGCCTTCCAACCGGGTCAAAAGCGGGATTTGCTTCGGCTCCGGGGCCTTCTCGTCCAGACCCTAACTGTCCTTTATTCTGGAAGTGGATGCTTCGTCAGTCGGCGCAGGGGCGGGGCTCCTGCAGAGATCCTCCCCTGGTAACAAATACCTGTTTTTTTTTCTCCCCGAAAATTTTCTCCTTCCGAGAAGAATATACCCCCTTGGTTTATCGTGAATTACGGCCCTTAAGCTGGTCTTGGGAAAAATGGCGTCACCTATGGAGGGGGGTTCCCACCCCCCCATTTTTAATTTTTTTACAGCCAAGAATTCCCATATTTCATCGGCTCAACGCCTGAAACCCCGGCAAGCTAGGGGGGTCATTATTCTTTTTTCCCGTTTGACTTCGCCCACTTTTCGGCCCGCCGAAAAAAAAACCCCAGAGCTGAGCTCTATCCCTCCCCCGGATACGTGGGTCTCGGATCCCCCCGACATTGTCCCCCCGGGGGCGATCGTCCGGCTCCCCCCTGGACCTCCAGCACCCACCTCCCGGGAAACGTTTTGTGCAGAAACCCGCCCCGGCCTTTGAATCCTGAAGGGGGACACTCTTTCATATGGTGGGCACCCAGGGAGTTCTGGCCCCCTTTTATTTGATCCCCATATTATGGGGGCCTACCCTGCTCAGGACATGAGGGACTTTTTTCTAGTGTCTCCTGTGCCCGTAAAAAGGTTTTCCTCGCCTTCAAGCCCGCGGGTCTTCTTTGCCGTCCCGTCAGAAAAAACCCCCGGGCCATGTAGCCATGGACTTTTCATTACGGACCTCCCCCCCCTCCGGGAAACACTGTATTGGGTTTTACCGACCGTTTTTTTCCAAAAGGGGAAATTTATCCACGCCTGGGTTACCCTCCCGGCCCCCCCTGGCCCAACATTTTTTTTGTCACGTTTTGTTTTCACGGGCTCCCTTTTTCATTTGTCTTGTAGGGGATCCAATTTTTTGCTAAAATTTTGGCGGGCTTTGTGTGGTCAATTTCAGGGCCAGTTAGACTTCTCTTCCGCATTCCACCCCCAGACTAATGGGCAGGGGGAGGGTCAACCAGGTGTTGGGCACCACCTGAGGCATTTGGTCCGCCCGTTAAAAACTGGGTTTAACCCTTTCCCCGGGCGGAAATTTTTTTTTATCTTTAGTTCGGGATGCGGGGGCCTCCCCCTTTTTTGCGTGTTGGGTTTACTCCCCGCCCCCTCTCCCCCTTGTACCCCTTTTTCATTTGCCCCCCCCGTGGATGCCCCCAAGAAAGGGGCATCAGGGGTTTTTTGGGAGAACGACAGGCCCTTTTTACGGGCTTCTCCCACATAAAGTCCAGGGTGACAGATACCGTAGGATCCGCCCCCATTTGAGCCAGGCATAAGGTTGGCTAACCAGTAAAATATTCGCTTTTGGGTGCCTAGTACAAGTTTGGTCCCCAAATATGTGGGTCCTTTGAGGTTTGCAAATTCTAAACCCGGGGTTACAAGTCCCTCCCCTACCCTGCGCACCCGAACTCCCTTCCTGTCCTCTCCCAAAGCCCCCGGGGTGCTGAATCGTTTTCTCCCCTGGAACCCTTTTTTCGCCTTCTTTTGGCCAAAAACTATAACAACTTGAGGCAAAGGGTGTTTGGACAGAAAACAGTGAGGGGGGGGGGGAAACGGTTTTTTTCATTGACTGGAAGGGGTTCGGGGGGAGCGGTCGTGGGAACCGGGAACCCAAACCCGTCTCCTGCCCTCCTCTCTGGTTTCTAAAAAAGGGGGGAGACTAAGGGGGGGGGGGGGTACTGTCAGGGGGTCGCGGGCTCCGCTTTCCCCCCCCGGCCACTCCCCTCGGGAGGGGGCTGGGCCGCGGGGCGCGGGGGCCCCCGGGCCACCCCTGCGCCTCGGCGCCCCGCCTCTCTTACCTGGCGGCTCCAGTGAACGCCGCGCCTGCCTGTCCCCCTGCGCGCGGGCCGCCCGCTTAAGGCGCGCGCGGCGGTTCTTAAATTTAAAGGGGCCCTGTCCCGATAATTTTGGGGTTTTTGTCGGGCGTGGGCCCATTTAAGGTATCCCCCCCTACTTCCTGCCAGGGTTTTTGGTGTGTTTTTTGGTGCGTTAAAAGGGATTGGAGTTCCGTATTTATTACCCGTGTACCGTCCGCTTCTTTGTTTCCTGACTTGCCTGTTTGCCGCCTTCCTGGCCCTTTTGCCCTCTCTGACTACGAACCCCGCTGCCGCCCTTGCCCCCCTTTCCTGTCCCCCCCTAGCCTCCGGATTACTTTTTTTAAACCCGCTGTACCCCGGCCGCCATCGAAGCCAGTCACGTCGGGGTTTAAAAAGACCGGTAGCCTCACGCCGCAGCAAGTCCATCCCGCTTTGCAGGCTCTGGTGAAAAACGGGGGGTACTTAGATCCGTTCCCTGCGTGGTTTTTGCTATCAACGCTTGCATGGCCCCCGGATCCCCCCTCCGTTACAGAAAAATGATTTTCTAAGTTTCGACCACCCGAGAGACTTCTGTGGAGGGTGCTGGAGTGAGAGGGGCATCCCGTCACTTTGGGTTTTGAGATGTTCACACAGGCCAATAGGAGGGCCAGGACACTGCACCAATAAGCAACGAGTGCAATATCCAAGCACTCCATTTAAACCTCCTGCAATCTCTATGCAGCACCTGTGATATTCCTGACTGCCTTCACTTACCTGTGTTTTATTTGCTTACCATTTTCATGTACCTGACCTCGGCTTGTTATCCTGACTTTGGCTTGCTTCCTGACATTGTACCTTGTTCTTGATAGTGCTCTGACCTCTGGCATGTTTTCTGGTTTTTCTCTTCCGTTTTGTGACCTGACGTTACTATTTTCTTGCTGACCTGGACTACATAACTATTCTTATACCTGATGGCCCCTGCACTTAAGTACCATAGGGATCATCACCCAATTGAGGTCTTCCACTTAGGGAAGCACGTCAATTAGGCAGTGACAGTGGGTTGGGTTCCAGTTAGGGCTCTCTGTACTTTCCTTGATGTGACATTATAACAGGTTACATTACATTAAACCGTTACTGCTCTCCATGCACTAAACCATTATAGCCTTGGTAGAGCAGATGCAGGAGTTTACCCAACTAGTCCAGGATCTGGGACTGAAGGTACAGCAGAGGGAGACTTCCCCCAGGTCAGAGTGTTATGGTATAATTTTCCCCTCCTGTAGAACCCCATATTCAGATTCTTAGATGACAGGAAGGCCTTTCTGACACTTAAGGAGGGATGTCACTTGTATTTTAGGCTCCGCCCACATACCTCAGGTAATGAGGTGCAGAGCGTGGAAATTGTTATATCCCTCCCCCCAAAGAGTGGTGCAGAGAGTGCAAATTGTTATATCCCTCCCCCCAAAGAGTGGGCATTCTCTTTACCGCTTGATTCACCAGAATTGTCTTCCGTGGACAGGTTCTTTGTCTCCATAGTCATACTTTTTGATGTCTCTGATAGAGAAGCTGTGGCCGAGACTCAACTGACCACCTTTAGGAAGGGCAAAGGGACAGTAGAAGAGTACCTACTCCGAATTTTGTCGCTGGTGTGTTCCGTTGGGGTGGAACAACCCAGCTATCTGGTGTCAGTTTAGGTTAGGACCATGTTAACGATATGTTGGTAGCTTACCCTACTCAGGGTACTCTAGATGAGGCGATGGCCCTGGCTGCTTGTCTGGACAGACGTTTTAGGGAGAGATGTCAAAAAAGGGCATCCACTCTGTCATTACAGAGGGAACCCCCGAGGAGCAAATGCAAGTGGGGGCTTCTTCTGTTACTTCTTCCAGTGACTGTAGGATTTCTCATCATAGCCAAGGATTCTGCTATTACTGTTGTGGATATGGGCACTTCATCTAGGAGAGCCCCTAAAGGGAAGTCCCAGCTAGAAAACTGCAGTGCCTAGGTGATTTACAGGAAGGTCACCTAGGCGAATAGGTATTTCCCATTGTATCAAATACATTTTTAGTACCAGTGAAAATCTTGTATCTTTCTATGTCTTGCTCTGGGAATGCTTTTGTGGATTCTGGGTCAACTTCCAATTTTGTTGATGCCTCCTTTGCCAAACATCTGGGCTTACCTTGAAGGTCTCTATAAAATCCCCTGCAGGTTGAGGCTATTGATTCTACTCCGTTGGTTAAGGGCACAATCCAGCATTGTACTCCTGAGCTTGAGACATTGGTAGGATCAATACATAGGGAGAAATGTATCCTATTTATTATGAAAAGGTTGCCCACTGATGTGGTTTTGGGCTTGTCCTGGCTTCAGAAACACAATCCTGTGCTTGACTGGAATTCTGGAGGATTATTCAAGTGGGGCAACAGTGTATTGACAGATGTTTCCCTATTATACTTGGTAACATAGAAGTAGAACAGATTCCTGTTTTTATATGTAATTTTGCTGAATTTTATTCAAAGACACAGTTGAAGATGCTACCCCTCATAGATCCTACGATTGTGCCATTGACCTATTGCCTGGAGTGAAATTTCCTAAGGGGAGGATATAAAATCTGCCTGGTCCGGAGAGACTTGCCATGAAACAGTACATTGCTGAAAGTCTACAGAAGAGTCGTATTCAGCATTCTGTATCCCCTATGGGTGTAAGGTTTTCTTTATGGGGAAAAAGGATGGAGGTCTCTGTCCTTGCATCAATTACTTGAAACTTAATGAGGTAACGGTGAAAATCCAATACTCCTTTCCCTTGATTCTGGATCTGTTCAATCAAATCCATTGAGCTAAGTGGTTTTCCAAGTTGGACCTGAGAGGGGCTTATAACCTTATTCGTATTAGAGAAGGGTATGAGTGGAAAACTGCATTTAATACTCCTGAGGGCCATTTTGAATATCTGGTTATGTCATTTGGGTTGTGCAATTCTCCTGTGGTCTTCTAGAACCTGGTAAATGACATTTTTTGAGAACTCATTGGTTGTTGCATAGTTGTTAATCTGCATGACATTTGAGTCTATTCTTAAAATTGGTCATTGCACATTAAGCAAGTGCGACAGGTGTTACAGATCTTGAAAGAGAATAATTTGTTTGTCAAACTGTGGAAATGTGTTTTCTGGGTGTAGGAGGTACATTTCCTGGGGTATATCCTGACTTCTAACTCATTTTGCATGAACCCTGTAAAATTCAAGCAATTCTCGATTGGTTCCGCCCTTCCTCCGTAAAGGTCCTACAGCGATTCCTAGGGCTTGCTAATTATTACTAATGTATTAGTAATTTTTCTGTTTTAGTTTGGCCATTGACTGACATGACTAAAAAAATAGGTGCATTTCAATAACTGGCAACCTGAGGTGTTAGAGACTTTTGGAAAAGTTACGCAGTTTTTTATATTTCCCGTTTTGGTTCAAGCTGACCATACCAAACCCTTCGTCACTGAGGTTGAAGCATCTGAGTAGGGAGCAGGGACTGTCCTCTCCCAAATATCTGCAGGTATAACTAACCTCCACCCTTGTGCCTTCTTTTTATGTAATTTTTACTCTGCTGAGAGAAATTATGACTTTGGGAACCGAGAGTTGTTGGCTTTTAAGTGGGCCTTGGAGGAATGACACCACTTCCTCGAGGGTGCCCAGCACCAAGTCACAGTTCTTACTGATCATAAAGACCTCACCTTTTAGAGAATACTAAAGGTTGAAGCCACATCAGGCATATTGGGTACTATGTTTTAATCGCTTTAACTTTGTTGTTACATACAGACCAGGTGCTAAGAATGTTAAAGCTGATGTGTTATCTAGAAGCTTTTGTGCCAGCCACTCATTTCAGGAGGAGTCTGTACCCATTTTGCCCAAAGAGACTATTGTCTCAGCTATTTCCTCTGACTTTGCCACTGAGATTAAGCTCCACCAAGGTATTATACCTGCTAATTGTCCTGTTTCAAAGCCCTCTGTTCCCATTCAGTTTCGGATACAATTATTAAGGAAATTACATGATTCCGTATTATCTGGGCATCCGGATTGTCTGGCACAAAGAGATTAATTTCTCGCAACTGTTGGTGGCCTTTGTTGTCTCGAGATGTAGGAGCCTATGTGGCAGCTTGTGAGGTCGCAAAGGTTCCCAGAACCCGTCCTCCTGGCGAACTTTGTCCTCTACATAAACCTGAGCGTCCATGGACCAATATCTCCATGGATTTTATGACTGATCTTCCTACCTCTGAGGGCAAATCTGTTATTTGGTTAGTTAGTAGATTGTTTCAGTAAAATGTGCCATTTGGTTCCATTAAAAGGGTTACCGTCGTCCAATAAAACTACATGAGTTACCTGAGAATATTATTTCTGACAGAGGGGTTCAATTTGATTCCCGAATCTGGGTATCACTCTGTCTTTCTGTCTTTCTCCTCTGCCTTCCATCCTGAGACTAATAGGCAGATAGAGAGGGTGAATCAAATGGTAACACAAAAAAGTCCATTGTTATGTCTCTGATCAGCAGGCAGACTGGGTAAAATACTTACCCTTGGTAGAATTCGCTATCAGTAATCGGGATAATAGCTAGTCTGGTATCTTTCCGTCTTACTGCAATTATGGTTTTCATCCAAGACATGCATTGATGTCTAGTGCTACTTCTGATCACAGTGGGTTGAATGTTATAGTTAATGATCTGTGCACATTCTGGGACCAAACTCAGAAGAACTTGGTTAATGCCCAGACAATCCACAAGAGAAATAGTGATAGACAGCATCTTTGTTCTAGAGAGTTTGCTGTTGGAGAAAAGGTGTAGTTGTCTACCCGAAACCTTCATCTGAAATTCCCCTCTGGTAAAATTGCTAAATGATTGGTGGGTCCTTATGTAATTCAAGAGGTGCTTAATCCAGTGGTCTATCATCTAAAGTTACCTGCTGGTTTCCGCGTACATACTGTGTTTCATCATTCACTACTGAAAAGGTACATCTCATACCTGACTCCATCCTCTAAACCCCCCTTTCTGCATTTAGAATAGAGGGGGAGATAGAGTATGAAGTTGCCCAAATTGTAGACTCCCGTAAGATCTCTGAAGTATTTGGTCCACTAGAAGGGATATGGTCCTGAGGAGAGATCATGGGTTCCAGCGAGATCCATCCATGCTGATCAAGGAATTGCATGATTCTCACCCAGATAAACCCAGACCAAGGAAGGGTCCAGTGGCCCCTCCTAAAAGGGTGTGGGGGGGTGCTGTCAGTACTCACTCTAATTAGCTATTAGGCTTCAGGATGCAACACTCTGCAGCTACTGATTCTCCAGGTTTGTGACCACACTCTGAGAGACACTCTGTGAGAAATGCCTTGAGTGACAGGCATCCAGCCACTCTGGATAGGGGATGTGTTGCACGGTCTAATAGGAGGGCTAATTAGCAATGGGGCAGTGTCCAGGCACTCCATTTAAACCCAGTGGAATCACATGCAGCACCTGTGATTTTCCTGGCTGCATTCACTTACCTGTGTTTTGTTTGCTTGCGATTTCCGTGTACCAGACCTCGGCTTGTCATCCTGACCTTGGCTTGCTTTCTGACTCTGTACCTCGCTCCTGACAGCACACTGACCTTTGCCGTGTTTTCTTGTTTCTCTTTTGCCTTCCATTTTGTGGCCTCATGTTACCGTTCCATTGCTGACTAAGACTGTCTAACTATTCTTCCACCTGACCTACACTTTAGTAGTGTAGGGACCATCGATCAGTTGGGGTCTGCCACTTAAAGCAGCATGTCAAGTAGGCAGGAACAGTGGTATGGGTTCCAGTATGATCTCACTGTATCTCCCTTGACATGACAACATCTCTGTGTATATCTGTTTGTTTGTTTCTGACTCATGCTGTAGCACCCTGCTTCACCCCCTTTCCTCTCTACAAACCTCTATAGACAACATGCAATCTCATTACTCAGTACGCTGATCCATTGTGAGATGAATTTTGGCAAGTTTTCATAGTAAATGATGGCTGTAGGAGGGAAGAGAAAAATAAATAAAAGAAGTCGTTCTCTAATACGATTTTTACAAAATGTCTTACATTTGCTTGTAATCTTGATTTACACAGTTTATTGAATATTTAGAAAGTTAGACTTCAAATCATTCCCATTTACCTGAATGAGATCATTTTACAACATGTGTATGTCTTTCTACATGTCCCAGTCACATGTATGGACAACTCGCAGAACTTTTTGCAACAAATCTGTTATTTGTAAATTCCTCCTAAAAGTAGTAGTTAAATTTTCAAGCCAATCCCTTCGTTCTTCCAGCTCTGTAATTACACTGATGCTATTATTATCTATTTTAAACAATATTTTGAAGTAAACCTACATCTTATCACTCTTTGCTACCTAAAGAAAACTTGCATCATTACGTACATCCATGACTTATGAAAGACTCGTAGGAATGTAATTTATCCAATTTTGTCTCTTCCCAAAAATTCACTATTCATTTTTAACCCCAAAACAATAGTGAAAAAGGAGAGAAAGTATTAAGCTGCAGAAGTCATAGAAAGTATTAATTTCCTATTTTACTACACAGTGCTTGCATTTACTTTCTTCTTTTTACAATTTTTTTGTTTAAAATGAGAAACATGTGGAATAGACTGGACCACATCTATTTTCTGAAACAAAATAGTTATCCTGCATGAAACATACATACCTGTATGTATGTTTTGATAAACCAGGCCCACTGTAACAATTTACAAGCACAAGCCAGATGCTTATAAATTGTAGCCTCATTAACTGTAAGACCCAAGTTGTAATGCATATAGCAACTGTTGTTACCCCGACAAAAAGAGAGGCAAGACCAAAATGGAATTTTGAAAAAGAATCCACAAGCTCATTTAAGAGAAGATGCTCCTTTGGCTCGACATCTGCTACCACAAGGGCAATTCAAAACAAGTAAAATGTAATAATATTAAACACATATGTTCATCTATTAAAAAATGTCAGTCAGAAAAGAAAATATTTCAAAAACAGTACTAGTAGTTATTCAAAATAAAAATAAATCCAAAAATAATTATAGTTTTTTGGGTTTTTTGTCCAATGAGATAAAAACTTTTAAAAAACCCTACAGTTAACTTTTGGGGACTGGGGGAACTTTTTTAAAATTGATTACTACTATCTTTTGTACATGAATAAATAGAGGTTTTTAGAGCACAGTTGATCAAATTGCACCTACCCCCTGGTGCCCCACTGTTGTGATGCAAAAAAAAAACCCTTACAAAAAAAAACCAAAAGCAGCTGTAGCAGCCACTAAAACCCATACAATTATTCGACTAGAGCAACATTCAAAACCCTTAAATGCATTAAAAACATAGCAGTAAGCTTTTAAATTTTTTCCCCAGAATTTTCTAGGATTTTATGTCGGTCTGGATCTGGTCTTTTGTGTTTGAGAATTTAATTTTTATAGGACCGTGCACCATTATCTATGGAGATTGCAAATGGAGGTTTTGGCTAACTTTGATTTTTTTTCCTTAGAATGTTCTTTAGTTTCAGTTTATTTTCTGAAAACTTATTTATTGTCATCCAGAATTATAGTTTTAAAAACTTGCTAGTGACTTATTTTTATTATTTAAGTCCTGACATACAATACTTTTTTCAAGTTTCATAATGCAACAGGAATAAAAAACTACTGTTACATTTGTGTTGAACTGGAAAATGTTTTATTCGACTAGATTATAGTCAGACTTGAAACTAACGTCTTCCATTTTGCATGTACTGAGTTGGGAAAGGTCTATTAGAAAAAATGTGCTTAATAAAAACTAATGCATGGGGGTGCTGTGTTGAATAAATATGTAGCTTTTATCATTAACACAGAAATATGCAAAATGATTTAATAATGTGGAGCTAAGCAATGAATTTCAAGCACTTTTGAGAACATTTTATTCAATAAAATATCTCTGAATAATAGATCGATACATGTTATAAGGAAGTCATTTTGCACGAGCGTGAATAGATGCAGCCTTACTGTAACTGTGTTAACATTTGCTATATGGTTTGATTGATTTGTTATGTATGCCTTATAGTGTCCTTTGTGCCATAAAAAATAAATAAATGTAACATATTTCATATTTACATGTACCGGCAAAGAAGGATTTGTCCCGTGTGTGTGTTTGCCAAATTTATAGAAAAGTTTAGGGATGTAATAATTAAAAAATGTAAACAAATGTGAGGTGAAATGATACGTGCACCTTATTTACTGTAAGCTAGCTGCGTATTTTGTGCTGACAACATAAAAGAACAATAACTTTATAGCACAATAACTTTGATAAAGCATTCTAGCTTTTAAATCAGCAAAAATTGGTAAAAGTCACAGAGGGAAAAATCATATGTTAAACTAATAGTGGACCCTCTGAGGGGTCACCTTAACCCTTGGGTTTTATAGATGGGTCAGGCTTTTTTGTCTACAGAAGCACTTTAAAAGCAAACATTTTTGCTATTCGCATGTTGTTCCTTGTGCCTTGCCAGAAAACGTTTTGATCGGAAATTTGGGTTTTAAAGGGGGGTTTTGCACAATGAAATTTTTTTGGTTTTTTTTTTCACATTAAAAGGGTTTTTTATTTTTCAAAAATAAAAAACTCACCACAAAAAAAAAAGGAAAGAATAAAAAGGCAATACAATATTGTCAAAGGGAGGACAATGCTAGTGCAGAGTAAAATAACAATGTTAAGCAGTCGACAAACACTATTCACCAACCGGAGTAAATCTCACTGAAAGTCTTTAAGGGGAGCGATTAACTGCACCGCGTAGAGTGATGTAACACCTTAAAGGCAGGGTTGCTTGGCTTGAAAAATTTGTAGTTAATTAAAAACCTTAAAGCACATGAGAAGACAAGGTGAAAAAATAATAAGAGCGTCAATGGTCAAATGATTAAGGGGGAAAAACGGGTCCCCAATATCTAACAGACTGAACGGGTGTATTAGGCTAAGCCGGACCGCCTGTTATATAAAAAAAAAAACCCAAACTATCCAAAATTCCGACATAAGACCTGCAGTCATAAAAAGGAGGTGGGGGGGAGGGGAGACAAGATGGCAAGGGGGACGGGAGTAAAGGGTCAGATTAAGAGCCCGGGAAGACCTTAATCTGCTAGCCAGAAATGGCGGGGGAAAGCGGACGAACCCGGGAAAATTGAAACCGGGCGTCCAGGGTCGGTTAACCCTGACCCTCTTCTGTTGTACTAGAATTTTCCATGTGAAAGACCGGGAAAATCAGTATCCCACTCCTTGGGGGGGGTCAGGTTTTTTTCCCAGCCCCTGGGAAAACTCTTAGCCGCCTGGGGGAAGGTGCCTAAGAAGGGACTTCTTGTAATGGGGGCGCCTATGTTAAAAAAACTAGCGCTGTGCGGGGGTCTTAGGAATGATATTCCAGAGACTCTTTAATAAAACGTCACTGCCCTCCAGAACCCCGGGGCAAGCAGGACAATCCCACCATTTTGTGTAGCTGGCCCCTTGGGTTTCCACGCCAGCAAGTTTCGGACCTGTAAAAACCACTTATGAAGTACATGGGGGCCCTGTCCATGATCAGTTTTTAAAAACTTGTTCCTGGCTTTTGTTGTTAAAGCCCTTGGTGAGCTCAAAACACTTACCCCATTGTCAGGGGAGAAGCCTGTCAAGATCTTTTTCCCATGCCCCCCACAATAAGGGGGAAAGAGTTAGCCTGACTCAGGTCAGTGTAGAATAGATGTTTTGGGGAGAAGTTTGTGAAAACAGTTGTTCGAACTTTAAAGGGTCTTTGGCTTGGGGGGTGTTTCCAAAAAGGTGGGAAATGTTTAAATTGGAAAATACGGAAAGTGATGAGGCATGACCAAGCCCCTTTTTCAAAACCCTGACAAGGGATAATCGTTCCCAACCTCACCTGATAAAGTCGCAAAGGGGTACTTGGAGCTCCCCAAAAAAGGAAGTGGACCCTTCCCCGGGGGGAAAGAGGGGTTGTCAAAATCGGATAGAGGACCAGTCCTGAAATTGAGGTTTTTGGTTCCCTTATGAGAACAACTAGTCAGGTGTTTTTGACAAAAAAATGAAAGGGGAAAAGGTTGAAAGGGGCGGGGTCCAGATCCCGGGGAAACGACCGAGCGACAAGAAGTTACCTCGGCAATAAGGCCCGGCTTCTGACACGGGGGCACACCATACCCCTCCCTAGGTTGCTGACCCAGGTAATTTTTCCTAAGTTGGGAGCCCTAGCCACCCGGGGATTTATTCTAGTTAAAGGAATGGAAAAATTGGGGGCGGTGGAGGGAAAACGAAGGACTAAAGGGGAGTTTTAAGGCCCCCAAAAGGTTTGGAATAGGGATTGGAATTGTTTGCAAAAAACTTGATTTGAGGTAATATTGACATTTTCAGGT
The DNA here is from genome assembly GCA_025379985.1 of Phyllomedusa bahiana. Taxonomy (NCBI): domain Eukaryota; kingdom Metazoa; phylum Chordata; class Amphibia; order Anura; family Hylidae; genus Phyllomedusa; species Phyllomedusa bahiana. Next base: position 15,171 of record JAODAL010026289.1, read on the forward strand.
TTGCCCTTCCAAACCAAAGGAAGCACGTTTTGTCCAAAAATTTTTGACCCCGCTTTTTTTCTAAAAATGGCCTCAAAATTGGGGGGGGAATAAATCGTTAAGGGGGGCCGGAAGGGTAACCCCCCAAAATAGACAACCCCCCTTTTTGAAGGCCACAAAAAAAGGTGATCTGGGCCAAATTGAGCAAGGCCGAGGGGGAAAGCTCCCTTTAGTGCTTCGGACTTGGGGAAAATTAATTTTTGAAGTTAGACCATGGCCAAAGGCTTGGAGCACTGACATAAAGGGGGGAAGGGACAAGAGCGGATTATTTATGTTATTAGGGTCCCCGCAAATGAAAAAATTTATATTGCTCCCCCCGTAGTAAACACCGTTACCCCCTTGCAGCCGTATCCCCCGAAAGGTTCTCCATGACCAGGACGTAAGGAGGGGCGACAAAGGGAAACCTTCCCTTGTACCGTTCGCATCGGGAAAGTTGATGGGCCTTTAAATTTTTTCAGCTTGGGGGAAGGAGTATGGTTGGGGGCCAAATTTTTGGGAAAGTAAAAATAGGTCCCATCCCCTAGACCCCAAAGGTAGCGGCCAGGGACCCCCAGGGACCTATCAAAGGCTTTTCGGCGCCCCGGATAGGATCTTTAAAGGGGATTTTTGGCGATTTGGGCATGGTGTATGTTTTACCCAAGTTTTAGAGTTTTTGTCCGGGCTTCCGTCCGGGGGAAAAAAACCCATTGGCCCGGGTACACAGATTGGAAGAAGTTTAAGTCTGTTGCTAAGGTTTTGGTACATCTTAATGTCCCGTTAATAAAGTTTTGGGGCGATAGTTATTGCAAAGTGAGGGGTTCCCTTCCCGGGTTTGGGGTATCAGAGCAATAGGGGCCCAAACGTAGAGGGGGAATGGGTTATTGGGTGACAAGGGTTTAAAAAAGCAGGAGTAACAGGGCGCCAATTGCCCGAAGGTCTTATAAAATTTATTCGTGAATCCGTCGGGCCCGGGGCTTTTCCCACTCGGTAAACCCCGGGATGACGACGAACCCTGGTTTTAAATGGGTTAAAAATGAAAAAAGATCATTTCCCATCAGGTAAACCCCGGAGGAGGGGGGGGGAAAAAGCGGGCCCCCGCGGGGGAAAGGGGGGTTGTTGTTGGAGATTATACGTTTAGAAAAAAAAGCGTGAAAAATTTTTCCCTTCCCTCCGTGTGTTGCCATGGACCGTCCGCAGACCTGTTCTGGGGTATGTGCATTGTAGTAGCGTTGTCGCAATTTTGCTAGCATTGCCGCTTTGTCACTATACTCATATAGGACTGGGCCCCCCGCCCTGGAAAAAATCTTTCCCGAAGCCCCCAGAAAAACCTTTCACCCCCAAACTAGCTGCTAAGGATCTCGCGGGTGCCCCCCCCAGAGCTGTTTGGTTGAAGCCCCAGCATAAAGACCCTTGATAGGGAGTTTGCGTTTGGACGCCCTGTCCCTCTTCAACCTGAGCCTTGGCTGATCAAAACGCCCCGTAAAAACACACTTAGCGGCCCTCCACTGGTCCGCGGGAATGTGTTCATTTTAGGGTCTTGGAAAAGTCTAAAAGTGTCTTAGAGATATCCGCCAAAACATTTTTCCAGCAGCAGAGTTTCGTTGAGGCGCCCCACGACCTGGCGGCTAGAGGCAGAAGGGAGCTCCCAACAAACAGAAAAGGCGCGTGGTCAGACAGAAGAATGTTCCCCATCCCCGGGGTTTAGACCCAAGAAAAAACCCCCCATGTGTAACAAATATAACCGCGGCTAAGACTTATAGGGGGGAATTAGAAACTAAAAATTTTACCCCCCGGAGCTGTACCGCCAAACATACAAAGTTGTAGGGGGGAAAAGCTTTTTTGATAGTTTAAAATTGACGAGTAGAGGTGATGACTTCCTGGGAGTTGTCTAAACCCCCCCGGGCCCAACGTTGCATTTGGTTCCCCCCCAAAAAAATTACGTGCCCTGAATAGGGGTGTCAATTTCTCCACTAAAGGACAAAAAAAGCCCGCTTGTCCCGTTTTGGGACGTAAAAAAATTTACAAGGTAAAAAGGAAGACCCCCCTAGTCAAGGATCAGAAAGATGTAACGCCCCTTTACTCGTCCCTGCCCGACCTGGGGTAGGATTTATGAAGGCTATTGCCATCCCCTGGACCCGGCCCCCGGGGGAGTTTCGCAAAAAACCATGTGGTATAAAAAAATTATTCCCATTTGGGAATGCCTTCTTTGAAGTGCGTCTCCCGAAAACAAAGTATTGGATCGCTTTTTGTGGAAATGGTAGAGTACCTGGGGCCGTTTGTGGGGTATTAAGGCCTTGCGCATTGAAGGAGGGACAGTATTCTGCCTAATCCTGTCACCAAATGGGGGGGGAGGAAAGGGAAAGGGGGAAGGGAGATGTTAGGGGGGAGGAGGGGGAAAGGGGGGAATTACCAAACCTAACACACCAAAAACCGGAAGCAGGCAACACTAAGGCCGGCTGGCTGTTAAATCGTAACACGACCAAAAGCCCAAAGCCTTAGAAAAAAGGGTTACCGGGACCGATCCTATTGGGGGGTCAAAAAAAAACAGATTATAACGACAAAAAACGGGAGTATCTGAGCCCACGTCATGTTTGGTTGGCCCCCAATTAGAGTAGGGGCGGCGAAACTCCAGTGTGAGGGGGAACCAGACAAAGGCAGGCAAGAAAGGGGGGAAAGAGAGGAAAAAAAAAAGGAGGGGGGGGGGGGGGGGGGGGGAAGAAGGGAAGGGAAGAGGAGTAGGGAAAAGGGGAAAAAAAGGTTTTAAAAAACAATGAAAAGGGGGGTAAAAGGGGGGGGAAACCAGTGACCCCTAGAGGTCAGGTGTAGGAAGACAATTGCGTCCCTAGCAAACCAATGTCCATAAGGAAATGATCAAAGGGGCCCAGGATGATTCGGGGTAACACCCGCATACAGAGGAGCAATAAATCACGGTGGATTGGAAACCACGATAGAGTCCTGCGGTGTTGTCGAGTTATTCCCGTGGGGGGGCCCTGCCCTTCCCGCGGGGATCCGGGGTTGAACGGGTGGGCAGAGCCCGAGAGGGCCACGGGGGGAAAAAATAAGGCCTGAATGTTGAGTTCCTGAAGTATGAGGGGGGGCATCGGGATCGAATTGCAAAAAACCTTTCTTCACCCCCTATAAATTGAGCAAAGGGGGAAACCCCAACGTAAGGGTTGGACTCTTGCAACACAGAATTAGGGCTTTAGGGCAGCTTTTGGGGGAAGGTGTGCCCGGGGGATCCTGAAGCAGGGGGATAGGGTGTCTTGAAGAAAGAGTTCCTGTCGTTGGCGGGCATGCGCAGGATACGTTTTTTCCTGGTAGAAATGGCCCTCAAATGAGTCCCTGGGTTTCTTGGGATCAACGTCGGGGGGGGGTGCCCGTGGGCTCTGTCATTTCAATAGGGGCGATGGATTTCTTTCCAGTAGGTCGTTAAAACTGGTGAGCACCGGGGAGGTCGTTAGATGTAATGTTAGGTAGGCCCCGAACCCCAATGTGTTGTGCTCCTTTTTTTCCAAACATCTATATGTTGTTGAAGCGCAAAAATCTGGGCGGGTGTTGGGCGAGGAGGGCTGAAGAGCTTTTCATAGTCAGCGAGTTAGATTGTTAGTTTGGTCTAATGAAGAAATTTAGAGTTTAAAGGGGAAATTCAGATCTGAATAGAGAGTTTCTTGTTTGCTTCAGTGTGTAGCTTTGCCAAAGGGCCCAAAGAATCTTTGGAAGGTAGGATGTAAACTCTGTTCGTCAGAGGGTCCCGTCTGCTTCCCCGCAGGTAATGAGAACCCCGAAAAGAGCTACTAGGAAAGTCCCGTACAGGATGCTCAAGAAGGTGCTTCAGGTGTGCCCGGGGCCTTATAAAAAGGGGTTGGAACGTATGGCACGTGATAGGCGGGGGGACGGGGAGAGCGCCCCCCCACCCCCCGCGCCCGGGGCGCCCAAGGTTGCAAGGTGAGGGGGCAGCACCGCGGGTTTGGCTTCTGCGGTGAGCCCGTGGGTCCCCCCAGGGGGAGCCGGTTGACCACGGGGAGAAGGCTGTGTACTGGGGAAATGGGGGGTATGCCAGGGATCATGCGTTTTTGGGGGGGGCCCGGGAGGGGGATAGTAGGGTGCAGGAGGCATTTTGCGGGGGTACTCCAGCTCCTGTTATCTTTTGCTTTTGGGTCCCCCAAAGGGGGTCAAATGTGCAAAACCCTCTGGGGGTTTAAAAAAAGGGCCTCTGCGGCCTGGGTGGGGGTATCATTAGCCCGTTATTTGGTGACGGGTTAGGGTATGGGGGCCCGATAGGTGGGGTATCAAGACCTCGGGTGATGGGGTGGGGAGTCCAGAAAAAGAGGTGTGCAGGGGAAACCTGGTCCCACCCCCCACCCCCTTTCTTTGCGACCCACCCCCCCTGTCCGGTGCTGGGGTATTGCAGGTAGCCAGGGGGGGTTCCAGGGCAGGTCCCGGCCCGTGGCACGCGTCGGTGTGCTCTTGGTCCGGCCCCGCTCTTGAAGCAGGGCTCCCCGGGGACGCGAGCGGTTCTGCACGCAGAGCCGGAATGCGGAGGGTGGGCGCGCGGAGAGGCCGGGGCCCATCTTCTTCTCCCCCGGGGGGCGTGTCCCCTGCTTGCGGCGATCCCTGTCCGCGGCGAAACAAGTCCCGGGTTCGGAGGAGCAGGTGTTTGGATTCTTCCGACCCCGAGGTCAGTCTCGGGGAGACCGGGTGGGGGGGTTGCTTGGGGACCCGTGCTTGCTGTGCCGTCGCCGCCATGTTGCCCTGCGCCTCTCCTAAATGCAGCGGAGGGCTTTGGGGGGCGTGCCCGAAAAAAAAAAGCTCTGATGTCCCCCTGGGGGCCGGGAGCGGGTGGGGAGTCTGGGGTTTCTTTCTGGAAATTTTCCCCATTTTAGTACGTAGGGCGGCCAAGCTATGGAAGGACGGGAGCTGCAGAAAAAGTCCCCCCGGGCCATAGTTAGGGCACGCCCCCTGCCACAAGTAAGTTGACTGGATCCTACAAAATGGGTATTTAATCAATTTTCTAAATATATGTGATTACAAAAAGTGAAGCCTGTGAGAGCTACAGCTTTCTTTACAAGCCCTTTGTTACTTAAAAGTTTGCATTAGACACAACCAGGAGAGCTGACAGGAGCTGACAGGCCATGCTTGCATTGTCTGCACTTCTTATCTGATGACAGGGAACATGAATGAGCTTCCAAGGGACTGTGGAGAAAGTGTAGTGTATGAGGCTTTAGACTGTATAGACAATCCACTGTTTGTAATGTTATCATTTGAGTGAACATTGCAGACACCCCCTTATTTTTCCCTCTGTGCTCCTCCCTGCTCAGCCCCCTCCCTTTCCCCTCTGCAGTGTTCATGATTTGTTTATATTTACTGTTGAGCCAGATAAGAGGAAAGCAACTCACTTACTGGCAAAACCCCTTTAACTCCTTAACGACCGCCCACCTTCTTTTGACGTCTGGCGATGCAGGTCATTTGTCTGCAGCAACATCAAAAGGCATTGCAGCGAAAAGAGGAGTTTTGCGGTTCCCAGTGCTGCAGCTGCACAAGGAACAGAGCTGTTGTTGCAAGAGCAGATCATAATCAAAGGGTATTCCCGTGCTCCACTGGATGATCGGGATAACTGATGACCCGATGGAGCTCGGGGAATGTCGGTACAGTCAGCCCTGGGGACCTACAGTAGGACCAGGGCTGACTGTGTAGTAAACCTGCAGTTAGGCCACACTGTGTGCTGCACTGACTGCTGCCTGTGTCAGTATGACACAGATTGTAATGTAATAGCATTCATGAATATGCTAATACATTACTAAGTGTAAAAAAAGGGTTAGTGGGATTAAAAAAAATGTAAAAAAAACATAAAAGGTGACATGTGTGACCATTTGCTATATTTTTAAACAGGAGCACTCCAGTCTCAGGTGCATTACAAAGTGCCGATAGCACTTTGTAATGCACCTGAGATCAGGGGGTGTGCTGGAGGCGTGTTGCACTACAACCGCACAAAGCTACACATTTATAGCTTCAGTATGACAAATCCAGTGTCGCTTTTGCACTATAATGTGCCTGATTTGTGAACCACAGTAGACCGGGTTCATAGACTCAGGCGTATTCTTCACTACTTTTATGTGCAAAAAAGATGGTGCCTGAGCGCTAAAAATCATACACATCGCCCAAAGTGTAGAAAAAAATAAATAAAACAAATAAAATAAAAATAAACACTTAATAAATTGTTGTGCAGACATTACACAAAAAACCCTACACATTTTAGGTACCTACACGACCGTAATAAGCAGTAGAAATTATCTAACAGGTTATTTAGTGTGAAATGTGAATGGTGTAAAAAATGTAGACAAACACTTTTATTTGTGTTCTCGGATGCAGATTTTTTTTTTTTTTTTTTATTCTGCAGTAATTTATTTGTGAACTTAAACTATGCATTCCAAGAATACAATGCCTCTTGCATAAAACTAGTCCTCATACAACTGGGTCGCTTAAAAAATAAAAAAGTGACAACTGCTGAAACACAGGGAGACAAAAGCAAAACAATCTTGCTGGTCATTAAGGCCTTTTCAGGCCTGGGGCTTAAGTGGTTAATAAAGACTACTCTGTCTGAAATTTGTTTTGGAACTTTGATAATGCATTGCATTTGGGCTACAGTGGTGGCCCAAAATATTGGCACCCCTGCAATTCTGTCAGATAATACTCAGTTTCTTCCTGAAAATGATCGCAATCACAAATTCTTTGGTATTATTATCTTCATTTAATTTGTCTTCAATGGAAAACCACAAAAAGAATTGTCATAAAGCCAAATTGGATATAATTCCACACCAAACATAAAAAAGGGAGTGGACAAAAGTATTGGCACTGTTTGAAAAATCATGTGATGCTTCTCTAATTTGTGTAATTAACAGCACCTGTAACTTACCTTTGGCACCTAACAGGTGTTGGCAATAACTAAATCACACTTGCAGCCAGTTGACATGGATTAAAGTTGACTCAACCTCTGTCCTGTGTCCTTGTGTGTACCACATTGAGCATGGAGAAAAAAAAAGAAGACCAAAGAACTGTCTGAGGACTTGAGAATCCAAATTGTGAGGAAGCATGAGCAATCTCAAGGCTACAAGTCCATCTCCAAAGACCTTAATGTTCCTGTGTCTACCGTGCGAAGTGGCATCAAGAAGTTTAAAGCCCATGGCACTGTGGCTAACCTCCCTAGATGTGGATGGAAAAGAAAAATTGACGAGAGATTTCAACGCAAGATTGTGCGGATGGTGGATAAAGAACCTCGACTAACATCCAAACAAGTTCAAGCTGCCCTACAGTCCGAGGGTACAACAGTGTCAAGCCGTACTATCCGTCGGCGTCTGAATGAAAAGGGACTGTATGGTAGGATACCCAGGAAGACCTCACTTCTTACCCCGAGACATAAAAAAGCCAGGCTGGAGTTTGCCCAAACTTACCTGAGAAAACCTAAAACGTTTTGGAAGAATGTTCTCTGGTCAGATGGGGAAAGGCATCAACATAGAGTTTACAGGAAAAAAAAAGAGGCATTCAAAGAAAAGAACATGGTCCCTACAGTCAAACATGGCGGAGGTTCCCTGATGTTTTGGGGTTGCTTTGCTGCCTCTGTCACTGGACGCTTGACCGTGTGCATGGCATTATGAAGTCTGAAGACTACCAACAAATTTTGCAGCATAATGTAGGGCCCAGTGTGAGAAAGCTGGGTCTTCCTCAGAGGTCATGGGTCTTCCAGCAGGACAATGACCCAAAACACACTTCAAAAAGCACTAGAAAATGGTTTGAGAGAAAGCACTGGAGACTTCTAAAGTGGCCAGCAATGAGTCCAGACATGAATCCCATAGTACACCTGTGGAGAGATCTCAAAATGGCAGTTTGGAGAAGGCACCCTTCAAATCTCAGAGACCTGGAGCAGTTTGCCAAAGAAGAATGGTCTAAAATTCCAGCAGAGCATTGTAAGAAACTCATTGCTGGTTACCGGAAGCGGTTGTTCGCAGTTATTTTGGCTAAAAGTTGTGCTACCAAGTATTAGGCTGAGGGTGCCAATACTTTTGTCCGGCCCATTTTTGAAGTTTTGGGTGAAATGATCAATGATTTGATTTTTGTCTCATTCTGTTTTGTGTTTTTTCATTGCAAGCAAAATAAATGAACATATTAATACCAAAAAATTTGTGATTGCAATCATTTTCAGGAAGAAACTGAGTATTATCTGACAGCATTGCAGGGGTGCCAATACTTTTGGCCACCACTGTATGTATCACAAGCTCTGATTCATGTATTTGTTTATGTCCTAAACCCTTTATATTAACAATGGCACCAGCCAGTGGTGGCCCCTCTCACCATGGCTTTAAATATTTCCTCATAATCATTTGATTATGATTTTTTATTATACCGTATCCATCCCTGTCAATCATTCCACCCTATCCATCCTCACATAATCATTTAATCTTTAACAAAACACTTTTAGATTTAAATTGTTTGTCCACTTTATAATGTATTTATAATGCCTTTGTTTACTATATATATATATATACACACAAATATATATACACATATATATATATATACACACACAAATATATATATATATATATATATATATATATATATATATATATATATAAAACACAAAAAAAAATATATATATATATATACATACACACACATATATACACACACACACACATATATATATATATATATACCATCTACAAAATGAATATGTCAGAAAGTGTTGCAATGAAAATCTCATTGAACCATCATACACTTTAACCCCTTAATGCTGCAGAGAGATCTGACCTCCCTGACAGAACCACATTTTGAATTTGTCACTGTGGAAATAACGTTTTGATACTTTTACCTATCCATCTGAGACTGTTTTCTCGTTACAGATTGTGCTTTAAGATAGTAAAAAAATGTAGGTCCATACAACCCTTGTTTATTTGGGAAAAACATCAAAATATTGGGTGATATGTATGAACGGGATTCGGGCCCAAATCCGCTGTTGGATGCAGGGATGTGATGTTAGGCGCAGCGTTCGCCACTTTCGGCTGCGCCTCACATGAAGGTGCGTGCAATGGGCTCGGTGTGGGCGTTACGGGGCGGGACGCGGCGCTCTCGAAAACTCCGAGGCATGTACGATTGCGGGTCGGCAAAGTGCGGCGCATTGCAGCGCTCGCCAGCTCCGACAGGCAGACCTGGTTGATTCTGGTCTAAACGATCCGGCGGAGGTGAAGGGAAGCGAGAATGGAACATGAGAGGAAACATATAGAAGATTGCAAGAGAAATCTCGGCTCTCAGCGCCGTGCGGCATGGAGCATGATTCCAAAAAAATCGCCTTTATAAAGGCGTAAAACATTATCAGAAAAAGAGCTCAAACCTTATTTAATATAAAAAAAAATCACTTTCCAAAAATCTAGAACGGCGCAGCATCAGGAATTAGGATTGTGGAAATTGCCGGGAAATACAGTAATTCAAATTCTGTAAGCGCTTCTCATTGGTCGGCAGAAATCAGCCAATCAGAATAGGAGCGACAGGGACCCATTAAAACCTATGGAGAAGTATTGACCAATCAAATTCAAAGGCGGTACAGTTCAAAATACAGTAAAAGTGCAGAAAAGAGCTGATTGGTTGAGCTAGCGGGGGCATGGCAATCTTGTCCAATCAGAATAGGAGCGACAGGAACCCATTATAACCTATGGAGAAATTTTGAAATTTTAAAAATGCAGAAAAGAGCTGATTGGTTGAGCTAGAGGGGGCTTGGCTATTTCGGCCAATCAGAGCGCGAGCTACTTGTCCCATTGTAGTCTATGGCCAGATCGGGGCAATTAAATCTCGGCTCTCAGCACCATGCGGCATGGAGTATGATTAAAAAAATCATTTTTATTAAGTGTAAAATATGATCTGAAAAAGAGCTGAAACCTTCTATAAACATAAATCAATCAAATCCCTAACAACGCATTTGTCGCCGAGACCGGCGCTACATCAGGAATTGGGATATAGAGAATTGCCGGGAAATACAGTAATTCAAATTCTTTAAGCTCTTCTCATTGATCGGCAGAAACCAACCAATCAGAATAGGAGCGACAGGGAACCATTATAACCTATGGAGAAGTATGGACCAATCAAATGAATCAAACCAATCAAATGAAAAGGCGGACAGTTCAAAATTAATTTTTATTTCTTTATTTTCGTTACACCCATACTATTGATCATAGGCTAACGAAAATAAAGAAATAAAAAAGAATTTATTGAATTAATTTTTTTTTCCATTTCCCCCATATTATTGATAATTTTATATACACATCGGTACAACTTCGGGAGTCTTATCATTTTATTTCGGGCACGTACAGTTTTATTACAGATTGCATTAGAAAACCCATAGGAGCATCGCTCGCTCTCTCATTGGTCCAAATAACCGCGCCTCTTTTAACTTAGCCAATCACAAACAGAGCTCGCTCTGCATTTCTTTTCCCCATAGAACTCTATGAGAAGGTAGCTCAGCCGCTGATTGGCTAACATCTAATACAAAAATCAGTGGCACACTAAAAACTAAGTGAAACATCAAGGTATATAGGAATATTGGAAATGCATTACTGCTAAGGAAAATATGAAAAACCTGGGACTCTTAGTTTACAGTTTTTGATCAAAGATTGTATTAAGCTCACCTCCCAATAGCGTCAAGGGGATCCCAGAACAGGTGAGTCCCTAGCCACTAACATGTTACCTCACTAGGAGTCCATTCAGACTACAACTTCTCAGGGAGTGGCAGGAACTTGCAATTGCATCTATCCTGTACTGGTTTAAAAGAGGCGGCAGAGTGCAGCAAGCCAATGAGATTGCCATTTCTCAAATAGACTAGAAAAGTTAATTAGGCTGTGCACATCTAAAATATATTTTTGAAAAACGTAAGCATAGGTGCACACTGAAAAGGCAATAGCATACATCTAATACAAAAATCAGTGGCACACTAAAAACTAAGTGAAACATCAAGGTATATAGGAATATTGGAAATGCATTACTGCTAAGGAAAATATGAAAAACCTGGGACTCTTAGTTTACAGTTTTGATCAAAGATTGTATTAAGCTCACCTCCCAATAGCGTCAAGGGGATCCCAGAACAGCTGATTGGCTAAGCAGGACGAGCCCCTCTTCCCACCAACCAATCACAGTACTAGAATATTTCCCATAGACAGTAATAACTTTTAAGGCGCCCTTCTATCGCGCCCTTATTTCTCCATTCAAAATAGACGCACTACATATGATTGGTGGATTCATTTCTGCCACCTGGGCTCAACCAATAAGCTCTTTTCTGCCTTTTATACTGTATTTTGAACTGTCCGCCTTTTCATTTCATTGGTCCATACTTCTCCATAGGTTATAATGGTTCCCTGTCGCTCCTATTCTAAATGGTTGGTTTCTGCCAACCAATGAGAAGAGCTTAAACAATTTGAATTACTATATTTCCCGGCAATTCTATATATCTCAATTCCTGATGTAGCGCCGGTCTCGACGACAAATGTGTTGTTAGTAGTGTTGAGCGATTATTATCGACAAAGTTGAAATCGGCACGGATTTTATGTTGATCGGATTTTTTAGATCACGCGATAATTTAGGTCAAAATCTGTGCATAATCTATTAATATCGCGCCATTGTCGGCACTTCCTGTCATTTTGGCGGCCAGCAAATCAGCTTAGAGAATAGAGCAGGGTGAGCTGTGGGTGCGACGTTATGACTGGGAAGTGTATCGTTGCGATTTGCTTGAAAAATCACATGACCTCGTTTTACATAGAACAGCCCTTCCTGTTCATGATCAGTGTGTGTCAGTATCTCAAAGGAGTAGGACGTGTGCTCAGTCTCTATGCAAACAGCTCAGCGAAATGATTCTATTTGTTCACAGAGACAGCTATATTTTTAGCTGTGAACCTTAGAACTTAGGAAGATCAGAGATTTGCAGATTTTAGGTAGTTAGGCGGAGAATTTTAAAGGAGCATCTACCGCTGTAAAGTCACGGGGGGAACAGGGTGTGGGGGGCGTGGGCGAACACAGACAAGCATTTTATAGGATACTGGATATTGTGCACCCAGACTTAGTGTAGACATTGCATTGCAATAGCTTTATTATTAACAGTTTTCTGTTGAAATATTACTTGGATGTTGGCCCGCTCGAACTTACATTAGGATACAGATCTTTTCTAGTAACTGCAGGTCTATTTGTTAGGTGCAAAACTCCACTTTTATTATCCGTATACATTTCAGATACGTGTTTTTTTCACTTTTGGTCAGTCAAGCTTTGTTGATAGAGGTAGATTGAACTTAAATTTGAATCCAGCAATTGTATAGTCACCACAGGTTGATAGGTGCCAAAAAATACCTTTTATTATGAGTATACATTTCAGATTCGTGTTTTTGTCACTTTTGGTGAGTCAAGCTTTGTTGATAGAGGTACCTTGCACTTAAATTTGAATTCCAGCAATTTTGTTTTGATTTGAGGGATTGAGAATAGCTGTGATTTGCCGTTCTTTTAATAAGAGACTTTCCAAAACTCTTCCATACCTTCTCAAATTTTTATCTTTCTGAACATGGAGCGAAATTCAGGTGGTAAGTGAGCAAAGAGAGGTGTAGGACATGGAGGTAGAGGTATGAGAGAAGGTGCTCCTTCCAGTGCTGGAGACAACACGCATGCCAGCGTTTCGTCGGTTGCAGGACCGTCAGGCCTGTCATGGCTGGGTCAGGGACCTGTGAATCTCAGTAACGAACGGCATCGCCAATCTGTCCTTCAGTGGTTAATGCAACCTGCATCCAGCAGTCTTACCTCCTCGTCCTCCCAGTCACGGCCACAAATGTCGTCATCAGCATCATCAGCATCCGTCCAACATGAAGCGAAGGCAGCCCAAATGTCAACTCGTGTACCCACCACTGTGGATAATCCATTTTCTGAAGACTTCTTTGATGACAAAATGCGGTTGGGGTCAGAAGGCATGTTAAAAGATCAAGAGGCCAAAGAGGATGATTTTCTCTGCTCTGACGCCCAGTTACTAATGCCATCAGAGGAGGAGAAGGAAGCCAGTCAATCGGCAAAAATCCCGGGCGGTCGGCAACGCCTTGCAGTGCCTCTTGCTTGTAGCCCGCAGCTCCTGGATGCAGAATGTCAGGACGACGAAGTCACCTGTGTTGATGATGATGATGACGACATTGCGGATCCAACGTGTTCTTTTCAGCAGAATTTGCTTGTGAGCGCTTCATCACTGGACGAGGAGGAAGACGATGGGGTAGTGTCAATACGGGTCCCACCTCAAAAAGGGAGAGGGCGGTCGCAGAAGTCCGCTGATATGATTCCGCCAGCCACGGTCAGCGGAAACCCCGCTCCTCGCTTATCGCCGTCAAAAAGGTTCAGGACCTCTCAAGCCTGGGCCTTCTTTGAGCAAGCCTCTGATTCACCCAGCGATGTCATATGCCGCCTTTGCCGTAAACGCATAAGTAGAGGCAGGAATCTTAGGTGTTTAACCACCACCAACATGTCTAGTCACATGCAGCGAATGCATGAGTTGAAATGGAGGCAACACTTGGCAAAAAAAGGCCAGACCGACGCCGGGCTTCCAACCACTGTCACACCCTCTGTCTCCGCCTCCTCCGCCACCACCAAGCGTTCCTCAGCTGCCCATGTCTCTCAGAGTCATGATCAGGGATCAGCCTCCGTTTCAGCCTCCACCGTCGCCTGAGTACCACCAGCAACACCAGAGACCCATCCTACCCCTTCTCCTTCCGCCAGTTTGACGACCTGAACGACGTACAGCGGCTAGTCTAGCAGCAGCCTTCTGTCTTCCAGGTTTGGGAGCAGAAGAAACACTTTAACCCAAACCATCCCAAAGCCAAAAGCCTGAATGTCGGCATTGCCAGGCTTTTGGCCTTGGAAATGTTGCCTTTCCGTCTGGTGGACACAGATGGGTTCCACCACGTCATGGCCCTTGCCTGCCCCCAATACCAGATGGCGAGCAGGCATTTCTTTGCCAGAAAAGCCGTCCCTGCCCTGGCCAGCCACGTGTCATCTAAAATTTCAAGTGCGTTGTCTGCATCTGTGTCCGGAAAAGTCCATCTGACCACCGACACATGGACTAGTAAGCACGGCCAAGGCCGCTATATCTCTGTGACAGCTCTCTGGGTGAGCTGGGTGGATGTCTCTGGGGGTGACGGTGGCTCTCAGGCTCGGCGCACGCTCTTCAAAACCGCAGGGATGGTGCAGGGCTCTTTCCCCCAAGGTCCTCTGGTGGCATCACGTGCCCAGAGAAACCAGGCCGTGTTGAAATTAATCTGTCTTGGAGACCATCCACACACAGGTCAGGAGCTGTGGACGGCTCTAAGCAACGAGACCGAGCGCTGGCTGGGTGACAAGAACCTTGTGCCAGGCAAGGTGGTGTGCGATAATGGGAGAAATCTGCTGGCCGCCCTTAAGATCGGTCGGCTGGAGCACATCCCTTGCCTGGCACATGTCATGAACCTTGTCGTCCAGAAATTTCTAAAGAGCTACTTGGGTCTGGACTGCCTGCTGAGGAAGGCTCGAGGTCTGAGTTCGCACTTCCGCCGTTCGTACCCTGCTTCGTCCCGCCTGGCTGCGTTGCAGCGTCAGCTCGGCCTCCCCGTCAACCGTCTCATTGTTGACGTGGCAACACGCTGGAATTCCACCCTCCACATGCTCCAGTGATTGTGGCAGCAGCGCAATGCCATTACGCAGTACGAAGTGACACATGGCCTGACAAGCAGCGGTGCGGACCTCGGGGTGTTGAGCCACCTAGAGTGGAGGCAGGTGAAAGAGCTCTGCACCAACCTTGCCAGTTTTGAAGAAGCCACCAAAATGGTCAGTGTGGACAATGCCCTTGTCAGCATGAGCATCGTGGTGATCTTAGTTCTGGAACGATCGTTGGACACTCTGATACAAAAGGTCCCGCCAGCGACGGAGGAGGAGACGGACACAGAGGCGGACACAGGGCGTTTCTCTCCGTCGAATCCACAAGGCCCGACAGTTTCTCAATTTTATCGGTCTTCATTAGGCAGTGGTTCAGAGTCCAGGGCAAGTGCAAGGCGGCGCATCAGCTCTCAGGGTGAATCATCTCAGGCAAGTCAGGGCTGTGTTGAAGCTGTTCCGGAGGAAGCGGAGGAGGAGGAGGTATTCCTAGACATCGACGTTACCGACGTCCCTGCCTTGGAAAGAGGTTGGCGTGAATTTCAGGTGGAAGAGGAAGATGAGGAAGATCAGTTTGCTAGTGCCCCTCGACCCAGAGGCTTAGCAAATCAAGGCTCCATCTCTCACATGAGTGCTTGGATGCTCCATTTCCTCCAACATGATCCTCGCATTAAGGTCATCAAAATGAACAACAGTTACTGGGTGGCCATCCTCCTGGATCCCCGGTACAAAACAAAACTCAGCACTTTCCTTCCCCCCACCCAAATAGAGAGTAAAATGCAGGAAATGGAGACCTTGCTGATTGATCAACTGGAGACATCTGTTGCGTCTGATTCACTTTCTTCAAATGTCACGGTGGAACAACATCAGCAACGTGACAGCAGTAGAGTGCCAAGTAGCCGTAGCGACAGCAGCAGCAGGCAAGGTGGCAGAAGCCTAATGGGTGACCTCTGGCAATCTTTATTTACCACCTCACCAAAGCATGCAATGCAGGGCACACATCCAACACACAGAGACCAGCTTAAGATCATGGTGCACGACTATCTGCGTCTCAACACCGATCTTTTTGTATGTGTTCCGGACCCAATAGACTTCTGGGGTATCCAAAATGGACGAATGGCCCGAGCTCGCTCGCCACGACATAGAGGTGTTGTCCTGCCCAGCAGCCAGCGTTATACCTGAGCGGACCTTCAGCACAGCTGGAGGAGTCATTACAGACAAACGCATCCGGCTTTCCACAGATAATGTGGATCGTTTGACTTTCATCAAAATGAATCAGGCATGGATCTCTGATGATGTTGTGGCCCCAATTGCCAGAGGTCACCGATTAGTTGCCGGTCTACTTCACATTCCTTTTCAAACAGAAATGGTCCTCTTGAAAACTTTTTTTTAAAATGATCATTTCTTACTGCAATTTTATTCTCAGTTCCAAACAGTTCATTTTGCTGGTTTTGCTGGAGGGACTGTAAAAGAAAAGCAAAGGTTTCATGACAACCCGTATTCATTTTCTCACTTTATCTTTTGAAGTTTTTTGCATTGTCAATGGTTTTGAGGTCATGTTTTCCCGTGAGATACAGCTATAATCAGGTCCTTTGGAAAAAAATGTGGCTCTAAGTGGGATTTCCCATCACAATTTTTAATAGTGGCTGAGAAGTCATACTTTATAATTTATTTGGGGTAATGTTGCTGTGAGATACAGCTATAATCATGGTCTTTTGGAACAGAAATGTGGCTTTTAAGTGGCATTTTTCCCTCACAATTTTTAACAGTGGCTGAGAAGTCATTTTTAATATTTTTTGGGGTCATGTTGCTGTGAGATACAGCAATAATCATGGTCCTTTGGAACAGAAATGTGGCTTTTGAGTGGCATTTCTCTCTCACAATTTTTATCAGTGGCTGAGAAGTCATTTTTATAATTTTTTGGGTCATGCTGCTTTGAAATGCAGCTATACTACAGGTCCTATTATAAATAAAATGTTGTTTCTAACAGACATTTGTTCTATACAATTGTCAAAAGTGGCTCAAGGGTCATGTTTTGAATTTATGGGGGCATTTTGCTGTGACATGCAGCTATACTACAGGTAGAGATGGGCGAATTGATTCTAACGAAGTGGAATTCGTTTAGAATTTCAGGAAAACTTCGGTTCTGAACGAAGTCAAACTTTGGGGTACTTCGGGTGAACGAAGTGTGCTTTTCATTGATAAAATGGCTGCGAGCACATGGCGTTACATGGGGCAAAGAACTCTGGGAGGAAGAAGGGCATAGCCTGCATGACATGTGCATAGATGAAGCCAATCAGAGACCGGCAGGATTCTGTGACGTCACCGCACTATATAAGTCCGGGCGCGACGCTGGGAGCTCACACTCCTCTCACTGTACTGATCAGGGAAGGTGCTGCTGCGGCTGATAGCTCTTACTGAAGAATTGATTTTTATACAGCGATTTTTGTGGGTTGTCTCAGCTTGTCTCAGAGACTGCTTCTCTTAACGTTCTATTTCTGATTTTTTTTGGGTATTGGATCTTAAATCCAGTGTGCGTCAACTGCAGCTGCATATACATTTAAATCCTAATGAATATACAAGGGCGATCTAAGCCAGTTCCTGTTGTATTCATTTAAAGTTACAGCATTTTTAGAATACAAATACCACTTCATTTTTGGCTGCTCAATTCTTTGGCGCAATTTACATCCAGGGGTTAATTAAGCGTTGTTTTTCAGCTGTGGTGACTCCAAGAAACCGTCTTTTTCACGCCAAAATATATACATTTTTCCTGTAGCCTAATTCAAAAGCAAAGGTTAATTACAATTTTATCTCTTGTTGTGTAGCGTAAAAAACACTCCATTGTAACACGCAACAAAGCTAGTAGTTTGTGGTGGCTCAATTCTTTGGCGCAATTTACATCCAGGGGTTAATTAAGCGTTGTTTTTCAGCTGTGGTGACTCCAAGAAACCGTCTTTTTCACCGCCAAATTATATACATTTTTCCTGTAGCCTAATTCAAACAAAGGTTTAAATTTACAATTTTATCTTTTGTTGTTTAGCTTAAAAAACACGCCATTGTAACACGCTACAAAGTTTCTTGTTTGTGGTGGCTCTATTTTTTGGCAAAATTTTAAACATCCAAGGGTTAACTAAGTATTTTTCTGCAGTTGCACTCAGTAAAAGAAACTTTCTTTTTCACCGCCAACAGAAGAAATTCTGTAGCATAATTCATATCCGAAGGTTAAAAATTAAGCCTTTACATTCAGTAAAATACACAGAGTTTTTAAACGGCACATACAAGTAAATTTTTCCGGGCCCAAATTTGTGGAGCGCAATTTATATCCAAGGGTTCCCCAAAGCTTGTTACTGGGTTCATTTGGAGTCAAATACAGGGTGTATATTTATCATATACAGATATTTTTCATCAACAGTGTCTGTACATTTTAGAAAAAATCAGTATGTCAGAAGAGAGGTGGCAGGCTCTGCCCCTGCGATTGGCAGTGTCACAAACATTCCGGGAAAATTGGCCCAGGGCCCAGCACAAACAAGGGGACGTTGCGCGGGGGTTTCACTCGGTGAGGCCAGAACTGCCGCTGTCATCTAGCGGCCGTGTGTTGTTCAGCAACCCAAGGGTTCTTGATTGGTTGACTAGGTCATCCACTCCCTCCCAGAATGACATCTGACAACCCCCGCCAAGAGTCGGTGGGGAACGTCAGACAAAAACCCCTAATTTGGGCCCAGGGCCCCGGGAGCGGGTCAGCGGCCCTCACCTGTCCTCAGCCCGCCTGTCCCATCCGAACCTCGGCCAGAGATCTACTATGTGGTCTGGGCTCAGCGCCACTATATAGCGGGGATGAACAATTTGAGGAAGGCAGTCAGCAGTACTTGGCAGCGAAGAAATGGGGCCAATATCTCCTGCTTCTTGCAGTAGGCGGCAAAGTATAGATGTGGAGAGTGGCATGGGAGGTCATGTTGTGAGGGGTCAGCCTCGGCATACCAAGACCGGTGATGAGGACAGCAGTGACGATGAAACACAAATAGATGATGATGTACCCGACCGCACTTGGGGGAGCCGGGTTGAAGCAAGTGCTTCATCATCGTCAGCAGAAGAGGGCGTCAGCTTGCGCGTCAGACAGCAGTGCAGCCAGCAAGTGGGTTGTGTGGCCGTGAGTCAGCAGGATAGCAGCAGTGCGAGGTCGGGAGCCAAGCGGCCACGGGGTAGAAAACCCGCTTCGCAGGTCCAAGAAACAGAAGGGAGCTGTTTCTCTTTGACATCATCTCCCGGTCCAGATGCTCCTGCTCCTCGCTACTCATGGCGCCAGCAGTCGTTCAGCGAGGCGATTGCAAAGAGAAAAACAGTATGCTTACAACCATCCTAAGGTGCAGCAGCTAAACCGTGCTCCTGTCCAAGTTGTTAGAAAGCAGTCCCTCCCTTTCCAAATGGTGGACTCAGCACCATTCAGAGAAACTAATGGCTTGTGCCGAGCCGAGATGGAGAGTTCCAAGCCGTAATTTTTTTTCCCAAAAAAAGGCAGTACCAGCACTTCATAAATATGTAGAACAGAAAGTGGGCCGGGTCCTTTGAGCTTATCGGTTTGTTCAGGTGCATGGCAGCGCGGACGTCTGGAGTGTAACTACGGTCAGGGCCAGTACATGTCCTTTACGGCCAATGGGTGGAATGTGCTTCCTGCCCAGCCACACCAAAACAACTTGGACAGTAGACCCCGCTTTCTCCTCCCGTTGTCAAACTGTGGCTCCTGCGCCAATGTCCCGCTCCTCCTCCTCCACACCACCCCAAATCTCAGCCTCCACAAGTACTGCTCCATCATCCCCCCATGTGTAGGGCACAGCGGTGTCACGCAGTTCTATACCTGGCTTGCCTCGGCAAACAAAAGTCCCCACAGGGGGGGAACTGCTGCGTCATGAGCAAGAAATCGATGTGTGGCTTTCTCCGGCCAACTGCAAATCGTAAACCAGGGTGACGGACAAGGGAGTAACATGGTGTCCGCGCTGCACCAAGGAGGGATGGTCCATGCGCCCTGCATGGCGCACATGTTCAACCTGGTTGTGAAAAGGTTCCTGAAGTCTTTCACTGATCTTCAGAACATTCTGAAAATGGCCAGGAAACTGTGCATGCATTTATCCATTCGTACAAAGCCAGGAACCCCCTTTCTCGAGTTGCAGGGGCCCAGAACGGCCTCCCCCAACACACTCTGATATGCGATGTTTCCACCCGTTGGAATTCCACCCTGACATGTTGGCCCGATTGTATGAACAGAGAAAGGCCAATTAACGATTTTTTTGATGATCCAGGTGGACAGGAGTACTTCCCTGTGTAACTTTGTGTCAGCCAGTGGCAGCTCATGCGTGACACCTGCTTTTTTGTGAGGCCATTCGAGGAGGCCTGTTATTTGTCAGTCCCCAAAGGACTTAGGGATGAATAATTTCATTCCACGCCTCATGTCCGGGAAAACAGATGCTGAAAAAATCTGTCTGGGCAGGGGACTGGAGATGTGGCGGACTACATCTCCGGCCACATGAGTCCGCTGGGACTGAAATGGGGGAAAGAGGAGGAGGAGGACATTGGAGCAGAAGCATTGTCTGGTGAAATTTCGTGGATTTTCTACCCAGGTGACAAGAGAGGAGGAGCAGCTGGAGGAGGTAGATGGAGATGAGGAAGACGAGGCAGATGACCCGAAATGCACCGTGGCAGTATACAGGGGAAATGGAGGCAGGGAGCCCTCGGAGTCACTTGTGCAGATGGCCCGCAGCACGCTGACTTGCCTGGCTAGTGACAGCCGAATGTCAGCATCCGGCAGAGGGATGACTTCGGGCTCTCCCCCTATTGGACCCTCGCTACCGGTCCAAAATGGGAGTTTTTCCCAGCTATTGGAGGGAGGCAAACTCAAATACTATAGGGAACTCCTCCGTAGTCAGTTGGCCGCTGCCTATGTGTGGCATCGTCCCTCCTCTGACAAGTCTGACCGGGGGGTTCCTCAGCGCTCACGTACTACTTCCGCGGCTGCTGGGGGAAGATGAGGGGGTAGGAGCAGTACCAGCTCCATCAGCAGCAACCTAAGTCTGGATTTCCACTGATGAGCAGTTCCTTCACCCGCCTATAAGGAGGGTAGTCCCCAGCAGCAGCACCCAGCAGGACCTGGAGCAGTCCCTGAAACCAAACAGGTGGTGGCCCTACTTGGACAGCACTCTAGCCAAACCCCAGTTAGAAGATCCGCTGGACTACTGTGAAAGCCAAACTGGATGTGTGGCAGCAACTAGCCGAGTTTGCACTGGGGAAGCTGTTCTGCCCCGGGCCCGTAGTGTGGCATCAGAGGGGGGCTTCAGTGTGACGGGGCCAACGTTTCCTCAAGAGAACCGCTTGTCCAAAGGGAAATGTGGAACGACTGACCTTTGTCAAGATGGAATCAGGCGTGGATCGGCCAGGATTTCCACACACCAATGCCTTAGGCGTCAGTCCCGGGGGTTTAAACTACCTGCCTCAGCCACTATTCTGATGCCGCCACCCCCCTGATGCCAAAACATCTGGGTGACAGTTTTCCCCATCTGCCTACCCATCTTTACCAGGGACTTTGGGATTGCCACCCACCTCAACACTCTGTCATTGTGCCACTCTATGACCCTTTGCTGCTGCTGCTGTTGCTGGTGCCGTGACATCCACACTGTGTTACTGTCCACTCTCTGACCTCATGCTCTTGCTCCTCCCGCCGTCACCTCAAATCTCTGTCATTGTGCCACTCTGTGGCCTACTCCTTTTTTTGCCACCCCAGAATGTCATTGTGCCACTGGTCTGACCTCATGCTGCTGCTGTGGCTGCTGCCGTGACCTCCACAAATGTGTCATTGTGCCACTGTCTGACCTCATGTGCTGCTGCCTGCCCTCCACTCTCTGTCATTGTGGGCCCCTCTGTGGCCTACTCCAGATTTTGGAACACCTCCAGAATGTGATTGTGCCATGACTATCTCATGCTGCTGCTACCCGTGACCTCCACACTGTGTTATTGTGCCACTCTGTGGCTGCTACTGTTTTGCCACCCCCAGAATGTCTTGTGCCCATTTCCTGACCTCATGCTGCTGACGCCATGACCTCCACTCTCAGTCATTGTGCCACTCTGTGGCCTCCTCCTGTTTTTCCACCTCCCGAATGTCCCTTGTGGGCCCCGTCTGACGTCATTTTGGGGTTTCTGCCCCCGTAGGGCTGCTGCCGTGACCTTTTCCACTCTGTGGTCATTGCCCTCCCAAAATGTCTGACCTCATGCTGCTGCTTGGGGCCGTGCCCCCCACCTTGTCATTGTGCATGTGCCTCATTTTGGCCCCCCCACTCTCCATTTTTGCCACTCTTTACCCCGAATGAGATTGTGCCACTGACTGACCTCATTGCTGCTGCTACCGTGACCTCCCACATGTGTTATTGTGCCACCCTGTGGCCCGCTACTGTTTTGTCACCTCCAGGAATGTCAGTGTGCCACTGCCTGACCTCATGCTGCTGACGCCATGACCTCCACTCTCAGTCATTGTGCCACTCTGTGGCCTCCTCCTGTTTTTCCACCTCCACTGTCATTGTGCCACTGTCTTACCTCATGCTGCTGCTGCCAAGCCCTCCACTCTCTGTCATTGTGCCACTCTGTGGCCTACACCAGTTTTGCCACCTCCAGAATGTCATTGTGAAACTGTCCTGACTCATTGCTGCTGCTGTGGCTGCTGCTGTGACCTCCACACTGTCATTGTGCCCCTGTCTGGGCCTATGTGCTGCGCCGTGCCCCTCCACTCTCTGTCATTGTGCCAATCTGTGGCCTACTCAGTTTTTGCCACCTCAGAATGAGATTGTGACAACTGCCTGACCCCATGCTGTGCTCTGTGACCCCACACTGTGTCAATTGTGCCACTCTGTGGCCTGCTATGTTTTGCCACCTCCATGAAAGTCATTGTGCCACTGCCTGACCTCATGCTGCTGCCGCCGTGAACTCCGCTCTCAGTCATTGTGCCACACTGTGGCCTCCTCCTTTTTTGCCACCTCCAGAATGTCATTGTGCCACTGTCTGACCTCATGCTGCTGTGGCTGCCGCCGTCACTTCCACACTCTGTCACTAATGTTGCCACCTGAGCTCTCAGCTTGTTTTTTTCAGCTTTCGCTGGGGATGACTTTATCAGGCTACATTCCTGCTTGAGTTTTTTGGTCAGTTTTGCCCTCTTAAGTGCCCAGGGAATTTTATAGTGAAGCGAAATTTTAAGAGCGGGGGCAGTATCTGGTGTTATACTAAAAACACAACATTGTATGAAGACCAAACAAGCTCCCTCTGCATATTTAAGCATGGCACAACGTTCTACAGCACCCTGCAGGCTCTGTGCAGCCTGGAATAGCTGTTTTTAACGCGATTGTGCCAAAGTAATTCGGCACCGAAACAAATTTTGTCGGAAAAATTCGGCAAAGTGACCGAATCAAATTTTGAGAAAAATTTGCCTATCTCTAATACAGGTCCCCATTATAAAAAAATGTTGTTTCTAACAGACATTTGTTCTTCACAATTGTCAAAAGTTGCTCATGGGTCATGTTTTGAATTTTTGGGGGCATTTTGCTGTGACATGCAGCTATACTACAGGTCCTACTATAAAAAAATGTTGTGTCTAACAGACATTTGTTCTTCACAATTGTCAAGAGTGGCTCAAGGGTGATGGTGCTGTCAGAAACAGGAATAGGTAGGACACTGATAATGGACACATATTCCAAAATCAATATTATTTTCAAGATCTTTAACATAGCTAGCAATCCCTGTATTGAGACAACCCATTTAATACAATTAAAAAAAGAGAAACAAAGACATGGTGGGTTTCCATCCTATTTTAAAAATGTGTTTTCTAGAATTAAACTACTAAAAAACTTGCATGTACAAAATAGCTGGTAAAAAAAAAATCCTCTGAATTGTACAAGGGAGGTACAGGAAGACTTGACCAGATGTAGGTTATTCAGAGGACATGGAGTATGGAGCACGGACAGAAAACAAAGAACAGAGACAATTTCCTCCAGCACGTTGAGTAAAATGAGAAAAAGAATGCCAAAAAAAAGGGCACCTGGGTGTAACAGAGAGGTTAACCACCAGTATTTCCAAGTGAAGCTCAATTGGTCCGCACTCAAAACGGAGGGGAAAAGCGCTAACCCAGGTCTTGACTGTGTACTGAGGAAGGCTGGAGGTCTTACCTCACACTTCCGCTTCCGCACTCTTCTTCAGCAAGACTGTTTTCGTTGATGCGTCATAAGGGCATTTTTACCGTGTTAATAGATGACGGACGCCAGCCTGGGCTCTCACCGCACCCACTGTAACTCCGGCCCTGGCAGCTGAACATGTGTGTTAATAGATGACAGAATCTAGCCTGGGCTCTCACCGCACCCACTGTAAGTCTGGCCCTGGCAGCTGGACCTCCGAGTTAACAGATGGCTGACGGCAGCACTGGCTCTCACCTATAGGGGCAATCAGGAGAGCTTCAAATTTCTCTAAAAATCAGATTTTGAAAAGGTGATTTCTGTGAGGTTAAGTAGAGTCAAAAAGGGGTCCAGGGCTGGACACAAATTGCACAATTTGAGGCTTAAAATTTTCTGGGCTGGAGTCACTATGGGGTCGCATCATTTGATCTCCAGGGGAGTCTGTCCCTAATCACTGAAGAAGGATTTGGAGGAAAAATGAAACCATTGAATTGATTGGCTGAATCAGTCTCAGAAGCCAGGATGGCAAATGTCTTCTCAACTAAGAAGTGTTTTTGGGGATGATTGGGAAACATTTTTTTTACTTATGGGGTGTTGTAACGAATTAACACATCTACACAGTGTAAAAAAACCTTTAAAACTGCAGGGAGGGGTGTATGCTGTATGTTATCACACTTGAAAAAAAAGCAAAATGATAATAATGTAAAACTATAAATAAAACTTCCCTAAATAAATTCTGTAAACAAATGTCAGTTACCAAAAAAATATACTAAATGACAATGACTGTACAAAATAGCATAGTGCCACTTTGTGATCTGTGGTCAAACAGGTTTAGGGGTCATTCTGCGGTACAGGACAGATATAGTCAATGTCCAGTTAAACTAAAATGGTGGTTCAAAGACTCCTTTTTCCGGCACTTTTTTAATCTGGGGGTCATGCAGGTTTGGGGCTCATGCTGTGGCCCAGGACAGGTATAGTCAATGTCCAGTTCAACTAAGTTGGTGGTTAAAAAACTCCTTTTTCCGGCACTTTTTAATCTGTGGGTCAGACAGGTTTAATGGTCATACTGCGGTACAGGACAGATATAGTTAATGTCCAGTTCAACCCAAATGGTGGTTCAAAGACTCCTATATCCGGCACTTTTTAAAACTGGGGGTCATGCAGGTTTGGGGCTCATGCTGTGGCTCACGACAGGGATAGTCTATGTCCAGTGAAACTAAAATGGTGGTTCAAAGACTCCTTTTTCCAGCACTTTTTAAATCTGTGGGTCAG
Organism: Phyllomedusa bahiana; assembly: GCA_025379985.1. Classification (NCBI taxonomy): domain Eukaryota; kingdom Metazoa; phylum Chordata; class Amphibia; order Anura; family Hylidae; genus Phyllomedusa; species Phyllomedusa bahiana. The sequence goes on from JAODAL010026289.1 coordinate 40,343, forward strand.
ACAGGTTTGATGGTCATACCGTGGTCCAGGACAGGTATAGTCAATGTCCAGTTCAACGAAAATGGTGGTTCAAAAGACTCCTTTTCCGGCACTTTTTAATCTGGGGGTCAGGCAGGTTTGGGGCTCATGCTGTGGCCCAGGACAGGTATAGTAAATGTCCAGTGAAAATAAAATGGTGGTTGAATGAATCCTTTTTCCGGCGCTTTTTAAATCTGGGGGTCATGCAGGTTTGGGGCTCATGCTGCATTCCAGGACAGGGATATTCAATGTCCAGTTCAAGTAAAATGATGGTTCAAATCATACTGCCTTCTGGCACTTTTTAATTTGTGGGTGATGCAGGTTTAAGGGTTAGGCTGTGGTACAAGACAGGGATAGTGAATGGTCTGTGAGTTTTTTTCTGTGGCTTTTATAACCTAAGTGTGTTGCCTAAAATGTAGCACGTATCCATTTGACTGTTGTGGATGTTAATTCCAGCTTCTCAGCCCTGTTTCGGTGTAAGAATGAAGGTGTTGTTGCTCTCCCATAGACTTTAATGGTGATCGGCGATAATTTATTATCGACTATCGGAAGTCGTCTTGATAATTGCCGATATCGACTATCGACCCGATGACGATAGTCAATGTAATCGCTCATCACTAGTTGTTACGGATTTGATTGATTTATGTTTTAGGTTTCAGCTCTTTTTCAGATAATGTTTTACGCCTAATAAAAATTATTTTTTTAATCACACTCCATGCCGCACGGAGCTGAGATTTCATTGCCCCGATCTCTCCATAGACTACAATGGGACAAGTAGCTCGCGCTCTGATTGGTCGGAATAGCCAAGCCCCCGCTAGCTCAACCAATCAGCTCTTTTCTGCATTTTTACTGTATTTTGAATGTCCCGCCTTTGATTTTGATTGGTTAATATTTCTCCATAGGTTATAATGGGTCTCCGTCGCTCCTATTCTGATTGGCTGGTTTCTGCCGACCAATGAGAAGTGCTTACAGAATTCGAATTACTGTATTTCCCGGCAATTCTCTATATCCCAATTCCTGATGTAGCGCCAGTCTCGGCGACAAACGCGTTGTTAGTGATTTGATTGATTTATGTTTATAGAAGGTTTCAGCTCTTTTTCAGATAATATTTTACACCTAATAAAAATTATTTCTTTAACCCCTTACCGCCGGAGCCAGTTTTGGCTTCTCTGACAGAGCCCCATTTTTTAAATCTGTCATGTGTCACTTTATGTGAGAATAACTTTTTGACACTTAAACCTATCCATGTGATTCAGAGATTGTTTTTCTTTTCTTTTCTCGTGACACATTGTACTTTAAGATACTAAGAAATTTTGGTCCAAAAAATGATTGTTTATTTTTGAAAAATATCAAAAATCGTGAAAAATTTGAAAAATTTACCAATTTTAAACTTCAAAAATTTCTGCATGTAAGACAGATAGTTATTCCACTCAAAATAGTTTATAACTAGCATCTACCCTATGTCTGCTGTAGTTTGGCATAATTTTTTTAAATGTCAAAATTTGCAATATACATTTTTTAGGGACCAGTCCAGTTCTAACGTGACTTTGATTGACCTGTATGTTAGATACCCCCATAAATGACCTCATCTAAGAAACTACACCCCTTAAAGTATTAAAAACCGCATTTAGGAAGTTTATTAACCTATTAGGTGTTTCACAGGAATTAAAGCAAAGTGGAAGTGAAATTTCAAAATTTCATTTTTTTTTTGCAGATTTTAAATTTTTATACATTGTTCACAAGAATATGGTAAATGTGATCAGGGAAATACAACTTAATATTGATTCCCCAGATTCTGCAGTTTTCTGAGATATACCATATGTGGCCCTAGTGCATTATTTGGCTCAACCATAAGCCCCAGAATAGGAGCAGCACCTACTGGACTCTGGGGTCTCATTTTCATTACCATTTTATTTAGGGGCCATTTCAGGTTTGCGGACACCCTAAGGTGCTAAAACTTATAAACTCCCCTAAAAATACCCCATATTGGAAACTACACCCCTTAAGGAATATATCCAGGGGTGTAGTGAGCATATCGACCTCACAGGTGTGTCACAAAAATTTTTAGCGTTAGGCTGTGAAAATAATAAAAAAAAAAAATTCCAATAATCTGCAATTTTAGCTGAAAATGTTTAATTTTTACAAGGCATCCTGGTAAAAAAAGCACCCAAAACCTTGTTACGCAATTTCTTCCAAGTTCGGCAATACCCTACATGTGGGTGTAAACTGCTGTTTGGGCGCATGGCAGGGTGTACAAAGGAGGGAGTGTTATTTGGCTTTTGGACCACAGATTGTGGTGGGGCCATGTTGCATTTACAAAGCCCCCAAAGCACCAGAACAGGTGAAACCTTCCAGAAGTCACCCCATTTTGCATTCAGCACGCCTCATAGATCTCATCTTGGGGTGTATTGTACATTTTGGGTGTACAGGTGTTCCAAAGTTTTTTTTTTTTTTTTGCATTGGGCTATTAAAAAAGCAGTTCCGCCATTGTTTTTTGGGCCTCAATTTTACAGCGTTCGCCGTGCAGTATAAATGACAGGATATCTTTACTATGGGGTCGGTACAATTGCAATAATATAGATTTTATATAGTTTTTTTATGTTTTATTACTTTTACACAATAGAAATAGGTCTATAAAAAATTGCGTTTTTATGTTGTCCTGTTCTGAGCTGATTATGGGCTTGTTTTTGTGGGATGAGTTGAAGTTTTTATTAGTACCATTATGGGGGGAATATGCCGCTTTGATCACTTTTTATTAAGGTTTTTGTGAGGCATTTTGAACAAAATACAGCAGTGTTTTTTATTTTTATATTTTAACAGAGGTCACCGTGCAGTATAACTGACATACTAGTATTACTTAGCAGGTCGATATGATTACAGCGATTCCCAAATTGTATATTTTTTTATGTTTTACTGCTTTTACACAATAAAAACACTTTTATTCAAAAAGGAAAACACGTTTTTGCATCGCCATAGTCTGAGAGCCATTAATTTTTTATTTTTCTGTGTACGGAGCTGTGTAGGGGCTTGTTTTTTGTGGGAAGAGTTGACGTTTTTATTGGTATCATTTTTGGGAGGACAAGACTTTTTGATCAGTTTTAATCCGTTTTTTGGAAGGCAGGGTGAAGAAAATACTGCAATAATAGTAGTATTTTTTATTTTTATTTTTAACAGCGCTCACCGTGCAGTATCCATGACCAGTTAGCTTTACTCTCTGGGTCGATATGATTACGGCGATACCCTATTTATATATATATTTTTTTTTATTTTGAAGCACTTTAAAAAAAAAAAAGTGTTTTTATTGTGTTAATATTTATGCATCGCTGTCTTCTGAGAGCCATAACTTTTTTATTTTTCCATATACAGAGACGTGTAAGGACCTTTTTTTTGCGGGATGAACTGAAGTTTTAATTGGTGCTACTTTGGCGTTTATATGAGTTTTTGATCGCTTTTTATTACATTTTATGTGCTGCAGGATGTACAAAAATCGCAATTCTGTGACTGTTTTTTGTTTTTGTTTTTTACAGCGTTCACCGTACTGGTTAATTAACATGACAGATTTATAGGGTGGGTCATTATGCACGCGGCAATACCAAATATGGGTACTTTATTTATTTTTGATCTTTTTTGGGGCGATTGCCGTTTGTAAAGGGGAAAAGGGCGGTGTACGTGTTTTTATTTTATTCTTTGTGTTTGTGTTTTACTTTTTTTACTCTTTTGACATTTATTTTTACTTTTTTTCACTTTTTTTCACTTTTTCTTCTAACACCAATCATCAGATTGATGTTAGAAGGCAGGCCAGTGCACAGTACTCGTACTGTGTACTGGTCGCCATGATAACGCCTGTCACCATGCCCACAATGCATTGCAGGCATGGTGACGTCACAGATGACCCCGGGAAGTGCCGTTCACTTCCGGGGAGCATCAGATAGGGGATCGGTGCCGCACTGTAGTGCAGCAGCCGACGGGAGCAGGCAGGAGGAGCTCCCTCCTCCTGCCTGCGGCTTTATTATCGCAGACATGACAGGCTGCGGTACAGAAGCGATAATCACCCGCGGCCGGAGTTCACTACGGCCGCGGGTGATACGGCATGCGGCCAGAGTAATTTACCGCTGGTCCCATTTTGCATCGCGCGTGGCTTGCCCGCAAGCCCGCGCGATCGGCAGGGCGTATGCATACGCCCTATGTCAGGAAGGGGTTAATCATACTGCATGCCGCACGGCGCTGAGAGCTGAGATTTCATTGCCCCAATCTGTCCATAGACTATAATGGGACAAGTAGCTCGAGCTCTGATTGGCCGAGATAGTCAAGCCTCCGCTAACTCAGCCAATCAGCTCTTTTCTGCATTTTTACTGTATTTTGAACTGTCCCGCCTTTGAATTTGATTGGTCAATATTTCTCCATAGATTATAATGGGTCCCTGTCGCTCCTATTCTGATTGGCTGGTTTATGCCGACCAATGAGAAGAGTTTACAGAATTAGAATTCCTGTATTTCCCGGCAATTTTCAATATCCAAATTCCCGATGTTGCGCCGTTCTAGATTTTTGGAAAGTGATTTTATTTATGTATTTTTTAGTAGGTTTGAGCTCTTTTTCAGAGAATGTTTTACGCCTTTATAAAGGCGATTTTTTAATTCATTCTCTTTGCCGCACGGACATCTTTAATGATTTATCGCTGTTTTCCAGCCTGTCTCGAATCGGAATACATGTTAGGTGCAGTCCCTTCTGCGCCTAAGTCCCGCACTGCGGCACACACTGGCGAGGCGCGGTGAACTTTTCCCCGCATGTATGAGCGCACTAGAGATGGGCGAATTGATTCTAATGAAGTGGAATTCATTTAGAGTTTCAGAAAAACTTTGGTTCGGAACGAAGTCGAACTTTGGGGTACTTCGCGTGAACGAAGTGTGCTTGATTGATAAAATGGCTGCGAGCACATGGCATTACATGGGGCAAAGAACTCTGGGAGGAAGAAGGGAATAGCCTGCATGACATGTGCAGAGATGAAGCCAATGAGAGACCGGTGGGATTCTGTGACGTCACCGCACTATATAAGTCCGGACGCGACGCTGGGAGCTCATACCTCTCTCACTGTACTGAGTAGGGAAGGTGCAGCCGCGGCTACTTATGGGTCTGATATTAAAGAAGCTCATTTTTATACAGCAATTTTTCGGGGGTGTCACAGCTTGTCTCAGAGACTGCTTCTCTTAACGATCTACTTGTACTGATTTTGTGGGGTATTTGGGAACGAAGTCCAGTGTTGCGTCCATGAAAAGCTGCATATACATATTAATGCTATCTGCTCACACCATTGAATATCCAGAGGTGGACCAAGCCCTGTTACCGTTTGTATTCATTTAAAAGAAACAGCATTTTTACTATACAAATACCACTATCATTTTAGCTAGCTCAATTCTTTTGCGCAATTTACAATCCAGTGGTTAATTTAAGCGATGTTCTGCTGCTGAGGTGACAAAAGAAACCGTCTTTTCACCGGAAAAAAAACATTTTTTCCCTGTAGCATAATACACACCGAAGGTTAATTACAGTTTCCTCTGTTGTGTAGTGCAAAATCCACACCATTGTAACACCTACAAAGCATGTATTTTTGGCTGCTCAATTCTTTTGTGCAATTTACATCCAGGGGTTAATAAAAGCGATGTTCAGCTGCTGTGGTTAATAAAAGAAACTGTTTAATCACCGCCAAAAAATACATTTTTCCTGTAAGCATAATTCACAACCGAAGGATAATTATAAGTTATCTCTTGCTGTGTAACATAAAATACACGCCATTTGTTAACACGCTACCTAAGCTGGTAGTTTTTGCTGGCTCAATTCTTTTGTGCAATTTACATCCAGGGTTAATTAAGCGTTGTTCTGCTGCTGTGATACTAAAGAAACCGTTTATTTCACCGCCAATAAAATACATTTATCCTGTAGCATAATTCACAACCGACAGGTTAATACAAGTTATCTCTTGCTGTGTATCATAAATACACGCCATTGTAACACGCTACAAAGCTGTTCGTTTTTTGCTGCTCCTTTTCATTTTTGCAAATTTACATCCAGGGTTTAATTAAGCGTTCTTTGCTGCTGTTCAAGGTGACACCAATAAACCATCTTTTTTTATCAGCAAAAAATACATTTTTTCTGTAGCAAATTCACGAACAAAGGTTAATTACAATTTTTTTCTTATGTGGTAGCTTAAAATACACGCCATTTGTAACACGCTACAAAGCTGGTATTTTTGGCTTCTTGTCAATTCAATTGCGCAATTTACAAACCAGGGTAATAAGCGTTGTTTCTGCTGTTGTGGTTGACGAAATAAACGTTCTTCTTCACCGCAAAAAAGACTATTTGCCTGTAGCATAATTCACAAGCGAAGGTTAATACAAGTAATCTCTTGCTGTGTATCATAAAAATACACGCCATTGTAACACGCTACAAAGCTGTAGTTTTTGGCTGCTCATTTCTTTTGTGCAATTTACATCAGGGGATAATAAGCTTTCTTCCTCTGTCATATGGTGACTGCCAATAAACCACTTTTTAATTCAAGCAAAAAATACATTTTTTTCTGTAGCATAATTCACAAGCAAAGGTTAATTACAAGTTATTCTCTTGTTGTTTAGCGATAAACTACACACCATTGTAACACGCTACAAAGCTGGTAGTTTTTTGGCTGCACAATTCTTTTTCGCAATTTAACATCCAAGGATAACTAAGTATTTTTCTGGAGTTGTACTCAGTAAAAAGAAACTTTGTTTTTTCACCGCCACAGAAAAATTTCTGTAGCAAAATTCATATCCGAAGTTAATTAACCTGTTTTGTGCTTTTTAGATTCATAAAATACACAGAGTTTTTTAAAAACGGCACATATCAAGTCAATTTTTTCCTGCCCATTTGTGCAAAGCGCAATTATATCCAAGGGTTTACCCAAGCTTCTTAGTTGGGTTCATTTGAGTCAAATACAGGTGTGGTATTTATCATATACAGATATCTTCATTAAACAGTGTCTGTACATTTTAGAACAAACAGTATGTAAGACAGAGAGAGGCAGCTCTTCCACCTCGGTGACAGTGGCACAAACATGTCCTGGAGCAGGCCCAGTCGCAGCACAGCAAGGGACTTCCGCAGCAGGGGTCACTCAGTGAGGCCACAACTGCTCGCTGTCATCTAGCGCCATTGTTGTTCAGCAACCCAATGTTTCGCTATTGGTTGACTAGATCATCCACTTCCTCCCAGATGGACATCAGACAACCCCAGCCAAGAGTAGGGGGGATCGTCAGACACAACCCTTAGTTGCATGGCCCGTGATGGTCAGCCCCTCACCAGTCCTCAACCAACCCCTCTGTCCCATCCGTTTTTCCACTCGCCAGAAAGTATTTTTTTCCCCCCCCCCCCCCCCCCCCCCCCTTTTAACTTTTACAAAAATAGTGGGGGTTCCCCCCCCCCTTTGGGGAGGCCCGCCACTAAAATAGCGAGGATGAACAATTGAGGAGGGCATGTCAGCAGCTACTTGGGCAGCGAAGAAAAAAATTTTTTGGTGGGGCCAATATCCCCTGCGTTTCTTCATTGAATTAGGCGCAAAGTTATAGATGTGAGAGTGGCATGGGAGGTCAGTTGTGAGGGTCAGCCTCTGCATACCAAGACCTGGATGAGGACAGCAAGTGACGTGAAACACAAATAGATGATGAAGTAGCCGACCCACCACTTGGGACCGGGTTAAGCAAGGCTTCATCAACGTCAGGATTAGAGGGCGTCAGCTTGCACGTCCGGCAGCTGCGCAGCCCAGCAAGTGGGTTGTGTAGCCGTGAGACAGCAGGGTAGCAGCAGTGTGAGTCGGGAGACAAGCAGCCACGGGGTAGAAAACCCACATTCGCAGGTCAAAGAAAGTAGCTTAAGCGACACAGGGGCTCAGCGGGCACGGGCGGTGGTATCACTTAGTGCGGAACATTGGCGGTAAAATCAGCTACTCGGGCGTGTGGCAGTTCTTTGCTAAGACCCCGAAGGAAGCCGAAATGGGTATATGTAAATCTGTGGGCAGAAAGTGTAGCGTGGCCAGGGAGCAACGTTGGCACCACGGCCCGCTTCAACACATGCCAGCTCCACCATCCGGAGGCCTGGGAAAACGTGCTCAATTGGTGTCCATCCGGCGCCGCAGCAACAAGCAGTAGCACGCTCATGGCTCATGCCATTGCAGCAAGTCCAAGGCTCCACACTCTGCAGAAGGAGATTTTCTCTTTGACATCATCTCCCGTCCAGATGCTCCTGCTCCTTCGCTACTCATCGGCGCCAGAGCAGGATCCATTCCGCGAGGCGTTGCAAAGAGACAAACAGTATGCGTCCAACCATCCTAAGGTGCAGCAGCTGACCATGCCCTGTCCCAAATGTTGGTACTAGACAGTCCCTCGCTTTCCAAATGGTGGACTCTGCACCATTCTGCAGAACTATGGCTTGTGCCGAGGCCGAGAGGAGAGTTTCCAAGCCGTAATTTCTTTTCAAAAAGGCAGTACCAGACCTATCATAAATTTGTATAACAAAGGTGGGCCATCCTTGTGTCTTATGGTTTGTTTCTCAATGTGCACGGCAGCCGACGATCTGGAGCTGTAACAACGTCAGGCCAGTACATGTCCTTTACGGCCCATTGGGTTAACGTGCTTCCTGCCCAGGCACTACCAACAACTTGGACAAGGAGACTCTGATTTTCTCCTCCACGTTGGACAAACTGCGGCTCCGTGCGCCAATGTCGCTCTCCTCCTCCTTCCCAACACCACCAACATATCTCACCCTCCACAAGTTACTCTCTCAGTCAATACACAATGTTAGGGCACAAACAGTGTCACGCAGTTCTGCATCGGGCTTGCCTCGGCGAACAAAGTTCACACAGGGGAGGAAACTGCTCCTCGTATGCACCAAGAAATCGTGTGTGGCTGTCTCCTTCTCCGCGCCAACTGCAAATTCGGAACCATGGTGACGGACAATGGGAGTAACATGGTGTCCACGCTGCACTGAGGAGGGAATTTCCATGCGCGCTGCATTGGTCGCATGTGATTTCAATTCTGGTTGTGAAATGTTTTCCAGATGTCTTCCCCCGATCTTCAGAAGATTCTGAAAATGGCCAGGAACTGTGCATACACTCATCCAATCCTACAAAGCCCGGAACACACTCCTCGATTTGAAGCGGCAGAACGGCCCTCCACAACACCAACTCTGATATGCGATGATTCCACCCGTTGGAATTCTAGCCTGCACATGTTTGGACCTGACTGAATAACAGAGAAAGGCCGAATAACGATTTTTTGATGATCCATGCGGACTGGAGTACTTCCCCTGTGTAACTTTGATGTTCATCCAGTGGCAGCTCATGCGTAGACATCTGCCATTGTTGAGGCCATTCAAGAGGCCAATTATTTTGTCAGTCCCAGGAACTATGGGAATGAATAACGTCATTCCACTGCTTCATGTCCTGAACAGATGCTGAAAAATCTGTCTGGGCAAGGGACTGGAGACGTGGCGAACTACATCATCGTGGCCACATGAGTCCGGAGGGGACTGAAATGAGAGAGGACATAGGAGTAGACGCATTGTCTGGTGAAATGAGTGGATTCTATCCTACCCCAGGTGACGAGAGGAGGAGCAGGACACTGGAGGAGGTGGATGGAGATTGAGGAAGATGATGCAGATGACCCGCAAAGCACCAGTGGCAGTATACAGTGGAGATGAGCGGGCAGGGAGCCCCTCGGGAGTCAGTTGGTAGCAGGCCCGCAGCATGCTGATTTGCCTGGCTAATTGACAGCCGAATAGTCACCCATCCGGCAGAAGGGATGACTTCGGCTCTCCAACCTATTGGACCCTTTGCCTACGGTAAAAATGGGAGCCTTTATTTTTCCCACTCTGAGAAGGAGACAAACTAAAATACTCATAGGGAAAATCCTCCGTATCATTTGGCCCTGCCTTGTGCTGAATCGTCCCTCCTCCTGACAGGTCTGACCGGGTTTCTTCAGCGCTCACAGTACTACGGCGCGGCTGCTGGGGGTAGGTTGATTGGTGGTAGGAGCAGTACCTGCTCCATAAGCAGCAACCTAAGTCTGTAGTCACTGAATAGCATGTTTTTCTCACCCGACCTAGAGAGGAGGGCAGTCGCCAGCAACAGCAGCAGCACAGGAACCTGGAGCAGTCCCAGAACAACAGGTGGTGGCCTACTTGGACAGCACTCTGCCCCCCCAGATAGAAGATCCGCTGGACTACTGGTCAGCGAAGCTGGATGTGTGGCCGCAACTTGCCGAGTTTAGCAGTGAGAAACTTGTCCGGAAACCCGGCCAGTAGGTGCATCAAGCAGGATTGTTCATGCGGTGGGGCCATTGTTACCGCAAGGAAACACCGCTTGTTCACGGGAAATGTGGACGACCTTTGTCAAGATGAATCAGGCTGGAACGGCCAGGATTTTCCACACACCCAATGCCTTAGGCGTCAGAATCATCAGCCATGACGCCTCACCCAAACTGTGAGAAATGAGTCTGGGGTTCAAACTACCTGCCTCCAGCCACTATTCTGATGCCAGCCACCCCCCTGATGCCCACATACATCTGCTGACAGTTTTTCTCTCCACGCCACCAACCAGCTTTACAGGTCTGTATTGCACCCACCATCCACACTCTGTCATTGGCCATTTTTTATGACCTCATGGCTGCGTATTGATGGTAACCGTGACATCCACACTGTTCCATTGGTGCCAATCTCGTGACCTCATCGCTGTCTTGCTGATCCAGCCGCCGCACCCACTCTCTGTCATTGTGCAACTCTGTGGCCTACTCCAGTTTTTGCCACCGATCCAGAATGTATGGGTGCCACTTCTGACTCATGCTGCTGCCACGTCACCATCCACTCTCTGTCATTGTGCCACTCCCTGTGGCCTACTCCTGTTTTTGCCCACCTCCAGAATGTTATTTGTGCCTACTGTCCTGACCTCATGCTGGGCTGCGCCGTCAGCTCCCAATCCTCTGTCATTTGCCACTCTGTGGCCTACTCCTGTTTTTGCACCTCCAGAATGTCATTGTGCATGCCCTGAAACCTCATTCTGCTGCTGCCGTGCCCTCCACACTGTGTCATTGTGCCACTGCTGTCGCCTGACTCCGGTTTTTTCCTACCTCCAGAATGTAATTGTGCCACTGCTGACCTCATGCTCTGCTGCCGTGCCTCATCACTGGTGTCATGTCCACTACCATGTGGCCTACTCCTGTTTTTTTTTGCCACCTCCAGAATGTCATTGTGCCACTGCCTGACCTCATGCTGCTGCTGCCGTGCCCTCTTCCACCCTGTGTTCCATTATGTTCCACTCTGTGGCCTACTCCCTGTTTTTGCCACCTCCAGAATGTCCATCTGTGCCACTGCCTGACCTCAGCTGCTGCTGCCGTGCCCTCCACGACTGGACATTGTGTCCACTCTGTGGGCCTACTCCTGCTTTTTCCCACTCCCAAATTCATTGAGCCACTGTCTGACTCATGCTGCTGCTGTGGCTGCTGCCATAACATACTAACCTCTGTCATTTTGCACTGTCTGACCTCCCATGCTGCTGCTGTGCTGCTTCCATAAACCGACCACCCTCGTGCTCTTTGTGCCACTCTGTGGCCTATTACTGTTTGGCCACCACTCCAGAATGTCATTGTGCCACTTCCTACCTCATCTGCTGTTTGCGGCCGCCGCGTCACCTCCACACTCTGTCCACTAATGTTGCCGACCTGAGCCTCTCAGCTTGTTTTTTTATCCAGCTTTCGCTGGCATACTTTTTAACAGGCTACATCCCCACTTCATTTTTTTGGTCAGTTTTGCCCTCTTAGGTCCCAGGGGGACTTTTATAGTAAGCGATTCCTAAGAGCGGGCGGCAGTCATCATGCATGTCATACTAAAACACAGCATTGTATAAGACCAAACCAATCCTCCCTCTGCATATTTAAGCATGGCACGACGTTATACAGCACCCTGCAGGCTCTTGCAGCTGGAAATATCTGTTTTTTTAATGCGATTCGCCCGAAGTAATTCAAACCAAATTTATTTTTGTCGGGAAATTCCACTCACATTACACAAACAAGCAGGATAAACAAGAATAAACGTCTCGGTGACATAACTGAAATTAAAAAATACCAATCGTAAGCAATGACAGCCACACACGTGTGCATTATTACTTATTTATTTTTCATAATATAAAAAAATAACACTAGGTATTCATTCAGACATAAGAGAACTATTGTATTCATTTTCTATATACAGAACATTTCCCTTTCCTAAGAAATTCAAACAATTTGGAATATTCTTGGATATACAAATGTGAGTACACCCCTTACATTTTTGTAAATATTGTATTATATCTTTAAAGGGACAGCAATGAAGATAGGACACTAATACAGTGTAGAGTAGTCAGTGTACAGCTGGTATAACAACTTAAATTTGGTGTGTCCTCAAAATAACTCAACAAACAGCAATCGTTGTCTAAACCACTGGCAACAAAAATGAGTACACCCCTAAGTGAAAACAGACAAATTGTGCCAAAAGTGTCATAATTTTTCAGCATTGCCTTAACTCTCTTGGGCATGGAGTTCACTAGAGTTTCACAGGTTGCAGCCACAGCTTGCAGTCTGGACAGCATGGCACACCTCATCTTAAGTTATCTCTTCTAGGTATCCAAGTTTATACATTTTTCCCCGGATGCACTCCCGAACTGTGTCGGAAGTAATCACCTGGTGCTAGTGGTTATTGTTTTTATAAACCTAATGGCATGTTGGGACCCTGAATAGGGGGATAAGAGGGTTATTCTAGGGTTAGCCAACTAGAGTGAGGCCGCCCTTTTTGGGCCCTTTTTGAGTGAGGTCCCATAAGTACCTCTTATGACCTAACAGTACGGTTTGTGTAGGGACAGGTTATATCTATTGGCCATATATTTTATATTTTTTCTTCTTATCTGCCTGGATTCATTCATCCTGAAAGAGTAGATGAACTAACTGGAACTGTTAGCAAATATCTTTATATGGACATACTCCATTAATGCTGACTTTTGGTAATATTTGTTTGTGTTATTTTGTGATTAAAAATTACCAAAAATCCCCTTATTGCTAAAGTAATTAATAAAGTTTACTGTTTTATTTTAGGGTTTTTCTTATTGAGAGGTGAATGTTTCTGTTTACTTATGGAAGAAGACTTGAAAGTGATGAAACAGAGCTAGAAAATGGGCCAGCAGGGAACTTTTTAGATCTAATGAACTGTAGTGTTATTGAGGGGCCTTTCATACACGGTGACCTAATAGAACACCCCAAATCAAATGACATTGGACTCTACCCTTATTGGTGGAAGGTAGGGTAGTGTGAGGACTCTCTTTTGCCCATATCAGTCACTGTGTGTGCTTGTTTTTTTTCAACCAACACTGGACTTTTCCTGTTATATAGTCTTGCTATAACTTTTCATTTTCCTAACCTTCCCCAATATTGGTGGGGTAACTCATATTTTGAATAGACATTCTGTTGTGCTTTGATTTTATGTAGTCTTAACTAGCATTATGTGGGACTTTGAAACAGAAATCTTTCCCTTAAATGCTAAGGTCTCCAGTTCAGACTTGGGATGAGCGAGGTCCCATTTATGATTTCCAATTTTAAATAGAAATTGACTCTTTAGAAAATATGCAATGTATATAGCTACATATTAGGAAATGAAAACAATGGAAAAATAACATATATATTTTAAATAACAAAGAAATGTAAAGAGCATGAGTTTATGGTACATTAATAGATTCAAACATTGTATTTCAACATGATTAAAGAAAAAATGGTGACAATGTTAGATCAAAAAATAATATCTGTCACTGACACTTTTGTGAAACGTTTTCCTCACACAACCTACAACATCCTCTTTCTTCTCATATTTTTTGATTATGAGAATACCTTTCATTTCATTTGCATGATGACAAAAAAGGCAAGGAACTGTGAAATAACTAAAACATGAGAACAAAGGTTTCCCAGATATAGTGTTTCAATTTTCAATTTCACCAAGCTGCGTTTATGTGTTTTTTTCATGAATGCTTGGAGTACTAGTAAAGTGATAGATAGATAGATAGATAGATAGATAGATAGATAGATAGATAGATAGATAATGATGTGGGGCCACATTGTCAGTGTTTATTTTAATTCATATGCTTACTATTCATAATGTTGAAATTATTGAATGCAAATACAGTATAATGATTGTGTACAATGGATGAAATGTTAAATTCTTGTCCTAAAAGCTTTGTAGATTCCAAAGTCAACTTACTGGGGTCCGTCTTCAATCTTTGAAAAATGGGACAGTATTGGCTTAAAAACACAGGCACAAAGCCATACTTATAGCTCAATGGCTAGACAATGAACTATCCCCAGTATGAAGCGATATAAGCCCGGGTACTACATGGGAGAAATTTAACAGGTGCAGCTCACTGATGAATGTGTGTATGGTATTGTGGTTTTTCTGCATGTTGGTGTGAACTGGTACTTATCAAATATGCAGCTTTTTTTTTTTTTACTAAGCAGTTGCCCCTCTAGTGGATGGATGTGTGAGCAATTTTTCATAATTTAGACTCACCTGTTAAATTTCTCTCATGTAGTACTGGGCTTAAATTGTCTCCTATTGTGAACAGTTTATTGTTCAACCATTGAGCTGTAAGTATGGCCTGTGGTCTGTGCTCTCCAATATTTGTTTTATATTGGAAACTCAGAACAACAGAATTACATGTTTAGTCATAGGCCTTATTATGAAGTTTGTGATTCTACATTTTTCCCTATAATTTATGATCAGCTTTGCAATTTCTAGCTGATTCTTACAGCATAACATGGATGATAGATGGTTTTTAACCCCTTACCAAAATTTAACGCTCTGGTAAGGGAGTATGGAGCAGGTTCTCTTGCTGAGCTGAGCCGGCTCCATATACACCAGGTCATTACAGCTGGGACCGCCGGTATCTGAGGTAGCTTCTACACCAGCTGTTCAACTCTCATGGCAGTAGTTACTAAATTACTACTGCTATCACTCTGTCATAAGCAGGATGCAATAGGAGTACCATTTTAGTACACCTTTCTACGATTTTCATATATTGCAGAATGGTGTACAAATGATTGTAGTATAATGGTACTTGTAATCTCCCTTATGGCCAAGTACCTTAGGAGGACCAAAAGTTTGCATACGCCACATAAAAAGACACACATGCATGTTTTTCTCACTATCTGACATGAAATCAGAATAAACCTTACCCGTTTTAGATCAAATAGGATTACCACTAGAGATGGGCAAATTTCCCGAAATTCGGTTCGCTCACTTCGCCGGATTTCTCGCCAAAAAAGAACTTCGTTCTGAATTACTTTGGGACGAATCACATTAAAAAACAGCTGTTTCCAGGCTGCACAGAGCCTGCAGGGTGCTGTAGAACATTGTGCCATGCTTAAATATTTCAGAGGGAGCTTGTTTGGTCTTCATACAATGTTGTGTTTTAGTTGACAGCAATACTGCCGCCGCTCTTAGGGGTCGCTTCACTATAAAATTTCCCCGGGCACTTAGAGGGCAAAAACTGACCAAAAAACTGAAGGGGGAATTAGCCTGATAAAGTCATGGCAGCGACACCTGGAAACAAACCAAGCTGAGGCTCAGGTGGCAACAAACAGTGACAGAGTGGGAGGTGACGGCGGCAGCCACAGCAGCATGAGGTCAGACAGTGGTACAATGACATTCTGGAGGTGGAAAAAACAGGAGTTGGCCATAGAGTGGCACAATGACACAGTGTGTAGTTTACGGCAGCAGCCACAGCAGCAGCATGAGGTCAGACAGTGGCACAATGACAGTGTGTATAATTCACGGCAGCAGCCACAGCAGCAGCATGAGGTCAGGCAGTGGCACAATGATATTCTGGAGGTGGCAAAAACAGGAGTAGGCCACAGAGTGGGGACAATGACAAAAGTGTGTAGGTTACGGCAGCAGCCACAGCAGCACATGAGGTCAGACAGTGGCACAATGACACCAGTGTGTAGATCACGGCCAGCGCCCCAGAAGCAGCATGAGGTCAAAACAGTGGGACAATGACACAGTGTGTAGGTCAAAGGCAGCTGCCACAGCAGCAGCATGAGGTCAGACAGTGGCACAATGAAAATTCTGGAGGTGGGAAAAATAGGAGTAGGCCAAAAGAAATGGGACAATGACACAGTGTGTAGGTCACGGCATCAGCCATAGCAGCAGCATGAGGTCACAGTGGCACAATGACATTCTGGAGGTGGTAAAAACAGGAGTAGGCCACAGAGTGGGACAATGACACAGTGTGGAGGTCACGCAGCAGCCACAGCAGCAGCATGAGGTCAGACAGTAGCACAATCACACAGTGTGTTTGGGCACGGCAGCAGCCAAGCACAGCATGAGGTCAGACAGTGGCACAATGACATTCTGGAGGGGCAAAAAAAGGAATAACCCACAGAGTGGGACAATGACACAGTGTGTAGGTCACGGCAGCAGCCACATCAGCAGCATGAGGTCAGACAGTGGGACAATGACATTCTGGAGGTGGAAAAAAAAAGGGAAAAGGCCACAGAGTGGCACAATCGAGTGTGTAGTCACGGGAGCAGCCACACACACAAGGTCAGACAGTGGGACAATGACACAGTGTGCATTT